>ML978211.1:0-213567 GCA_010015745.1 Setomelanomma holmii
AAGGCATTATTTCAAAACTAGTGGCAAAATAAGGCAAGATGCGCAAGGATGCCGATCTGTTCAGGGCAGGAAGACCATCGTAATCAAATCCGCAGTTTGCAGACCCGGTCCCAGATTGCTACCCACTGCCTAATTGCTCGGAGGCAGACGTAACACAATAACGCTTGCCATCTCGAGCGTTCGAAACCAGGGTTTGGCGCTCGCAAATGCCATGGCTGGCTGCCGAAAGAACAATTGGCACAGAGGTGGTGGGACAGCAGGCACGTTGTTGGGTGGTGCTGCATGATTTTCGCGAGTAATGGACGAGCTTCGCCTAAGATTTCATGCAGGTGAAGCTTGGCGGCAACCTAGGTCCACCCGTGTGAATGTCGTTACCAGCGCATCACCATCCTTTGTAAGGACATCCTGTGTTTTGCGCGCTGCATCGCCAGAACTCATTGTCGGTTACGTCTTTCCGACACAATGAAGACACCCTCATATGCCATGTGTCCCTTGAAAGGCCACGGTCTTCGACATAGCCATTGATCTCTCTGCCTGCATATAGGCTGCGTCTCTAGTGTCAATGATGCCGACTGCGGCTCTCCGGCTGCCTAACATTGCCAATTGCCCTGCAACCTAAGCCCCAGGTAGAGGGCCCAGAGAGGTATCTGATATGCACCCAACATAGCCGTGATTGGTGTAACACTTTCGAAAGCACGTTTGGACTCGGCTTGAGGTTCCTAGTGCACGCGCTGTTACCCAAACAAAGCGGACCGTCCAGACGGTGCCGCAACATGGGAACTTTTTCGCTGTTAGTATTTGTACTTCGAGCGGGCCCTTGTGCGTCACTGTTCTCCATCAGCCACTTACCCCAGCCTCCTAGTGGATTTGCTCCAGATACTAAAGGTGCTGGGCGCCCGTCACCCGTTTAGTAGTCCATCCGTTTGGAACTTCAATATCACTTTCTTGGAAACACGGTCACAAGACGGGTGAAAGTGTTCGTGATTGCGACTGGCCGTTTGTCGATACCAAATCAGGCAATTGGTTGCACGTGACACTGCAACCCACCTTCCCTCGACCTCAAAAGGGCTGCCGCTGAGCAAGTTTCTCGACCACCATCCAGAAGACTTTGTTCTCGTCCGCCACTCGGCACCTTACACTCGTTTCCTCTCAACCTCAGACCCATCTTTACACTTGCTGAGGCTCACCCATCGTTACTTCTGAGCAGTCCACTCGTTCTGCGAAGTCGTTCGCTCTTGCCGACTCGACACTATGAAGAACTTCGCTCTACTCGCTCTTGCGAGTCTGATCTCCCCTGGCTACACATCTCCTATCTCTCCATCACGGACTTCATCACTCGAAGCTCGCCAAGGCAACGGCACGGCGGTGGCACCATGTGCTCAGGTCTCACAGTACATGTACGGTGATGGCACCACACCCGCCAAGACAGAGGTACCTGCGGGTCTTGCGTTCAATTGCCTCAACAGCGTTCCTTTCAACGCGACCTCAGCCAAGCGTCTCATCGCATCTATCCGACCGTATATTGACTGGCAGAGCACGCTCGCTACGCTGAAGAGTCCGCCTGCTGAGTACGCTAAGAAGGTGCAGCCTGCAGTCGACATTATTGGTGGCCTTGACAACATCGACCAACAAATCGATGCTGGCGGTTTCAAGAGCGAGTACGACTTCGGCTGGTCTCTTTACACACTCATTCAGTCCGCTCACGATGGCCACTTCACCTACATACCGGATTCGGTCAGCCAGATCTTCCAATGGGGTCGGCCTGTCCCATTGGTATCTGTGTCGGCAGATGGAGAACAGCTCCCTTCCGTGTTCGTCTTTGCGGACGTGCTAGGATCTCACTTCAACAATATCTCCTACACCCCATCGCCTGTTGTAGAAATCGAGGGTCAGGACGTGTCCGAGTGGCTGGAGAACTGGAGCCAATATGGTTCGCTTCAAGATCGTGATGCTTTGTACAACAATGTCTTCTATGAGCTTGCGCAGGTCAGCCTCGGCACCGGCGGCAGCGGAACTGGTACCTTTACTGGCGGCGGTCGCGGACGATATGTCTATCCCGATGACACTACGACCCTCAAGTTCGCGAACGGCTCTTCATACACCATGCAGAACTATGCCCACGCGATAATCAACTTCCGCAACATCACGTCAGGTGAAGACCTCGCCTACAAGTGGTTCAGCTGGGGTAACTCCCAGACAGGCGAAGCGAGTATCTTATCTGTCAACACCAATGACAAGGAAGTGATCTCGACTGCGGCTTTAGATGCCACAGCTGCTGTGCCTGGGTACCCAGCTCCCGTCGTTCCAGGTCCCGCAAACCTCATCAACGGCTTCTTCATCGATGCTCCCGGATATGAAGACGTCGCAGTTCTTCAAATTCCCAACTTTGTTGGCTCGACTCAGTATGAGGTCAGCTTCCAGCGCACAACGCAGGAGTTCATTCCCAAAGCTCTGGCAGCTGGAAAAACGAAGTTGATCATCGACTTACAAGCCAATGGGGGTGGCACTATTCTCCAGGGCTACGATCTGTTCAAGCAGCTGTTCCCCAATCAGGATCCATACGGTGCTAATCGCTTCCGTGGTATCGAGGCGATTGACCTCATCGGCAAAGCTTACAGTGGTGTTGCCTCCCTTGCCCCACGCTCCATCGATCAGAAGAATTCTACTATTCAAGGTGCTCAGACGTCATACTTTGACTACCATACTGACATGACGGTGGACGGAAAGAATTTCGATTCGTGGGCAGAGAAGTTCGGCCCTCAAGAGGTGAACGGAGAACAGTACACATCGCTATCCCGCTGGAACTTGTCCGACACCTACATTCAATTTTTCTCTGGTGGCATCAACATCACGGGGTATGGTTCGCTCGCCAATGTCACTGGACCGCCCAAGTTCCAGCCAGAGAACATTGTCATCGTCACGGACGGCTATTGCGCTTCGACATGCACCATCTTCGCCGAACTGCTGACCCAGCAGACTGGAGTGAAAACCATCGCCATGGGAGGCCGCAGCAATAAGAACCCGATCCAGGCCATTGGCGGTGTCAAGGGAGTGAACAATTACGCGTTCGGCTTCATCCAGAACTCTGCGCAAATGGCTGTTCGATACGACTCATCTCTCAACAGCTCGATCCTGAGGCGAGACTACTACAGCGATCTTCCGTTCCTTCGTGCTTCGACTTACGGCGTGAACAACCGTGATGGCCTCCGCAAGAATGATGACTCTGGTGTCGCTTTGCAATTCATATACGAAGAGGCCAATTGCCGCCTGTTCTACACGCCTGAGATGACCGTCGATATCACCAACTTGTGGAAGGCTGCAGCGGACGCCCAGTGGGGCGACAGCGGCAAGTGCGTCAGTGACGGAGGATATGGCAAAAAGCGCAACGCCCACCAGCGCACCACCAAGCTCAACCGTCGCCGGGTCCAGATGGCGCAAGCTGTCGCGGTTCAGCAAGTGCAGGCTTTCGAAAGCACTTTCTCGCTTGAAACTAAGTGTTCAATGAGGGGTGATGGCTTCATGGAGCCGTAAAGGCTCGTGAGCGTGCAGACGGTTTTCTTTGTGTATTATTAATGACGGCATTGTGTCCACGGCGTAAGAATCGCGGTCGGCTTCATGATCGAGCGGGCTTTAAAAATGTGCGCCTTTGTCGATGAGGCTACGGACTGCCAAAATATGAGGTGGATGGCTTTCGACACGATAATTTCTAGTGCATAGCTTAGCGCAGTACTCTGTACCGCGTAAAATGAATTTGACAGCAAAGCGACCTGGTTTTCGGGGAAAATCGTCCTCAATTATCGTGCAGCAGTATTGGCCCGTATTCCACACGAGCTTCGGAAGCAAAGGAGTCTTGTGGCGAGTCTGCAAAGTTTCAATGCTCATCTTCCCCTATCCCGAATCTCGCTTGTTTAAAATAGCACCGGCGCAAGGCTCAAAGCTCGCTAAATCCCGTTTAACGGAGCAACGATGCTCCACAGGGGCCCTGCAATGTCATGCCTTACGGTAAGGATGATGGGAGATTCTTACAAGCTACGAAACAAGCGGCGAATCAGTGCGAATTGCGAGAAAGGTGTGGAGTTGACGGGTGGAACAATTCGAGGAGTAAATATTGGCAAGCGCGAACTCGGTCTTTATCCCACCGCGTAAAGAACGTCATCTCGGACCTTTGTCCTCTACAACGCCGTCAGCCCGACCATGGCAAACTAGCAATAGCCATGTGCAGTGACACAATGTAAACGCTACCAAGTATCGCACATTCTTGTCGACGCCTCTCGCGTAATCATCGGAACCATCCCTCGACACCATCGTATTTAGGATCCCCAATGCGGAGCCAGTAATGCGAATCGAAACAGGGTAAGCTAGTGGAGACAATGGAACATTGCAGCATGGTGGCGCCGAATGGTAAGACCGGATGGGGCTCGAGGCTGATGCAGGCACGGGATGCGGATGCTAAGAACACGAGGTGGAGAGCTTAACCTGGGAGGTAAAAAGGCCATGCCGCCCCCGGGTTTTCTGAGGGTATTCGTTCTTCGGCTTTGTTGTTTGAGGGACTTTGGACGTATTTTTTAGCGTCGTTCATTCCCCTAAGAGAGATATAGGACGGTCGCTCTTACTGGTTGATTGAGAATCCACCTCGACTTGCTCTTCCTCGACAACCTCGACACCCGACACGGACATTCGCGATCAGTACTATTCGGATGTCTTCGACAACATGAAGTACCTTATTTTTGCCACGAGCTTGCTCTCAATTGCTCTGGTCCACGCCCAAAAGGTCTCGACCGATGGATCATGTGGTAGCACCGGGAGCATAACATGTAAAGGCAGTGGATTTGGCGATTGCTGCAGTCAGTACGGCTGGTGTGGAAGCAGCACCGCTCATTGCGGGACTGGATGTCAGTCAGCTTGGGGTACATGCACCGGAAGCAACCCTGTATCTTCGTCAAAGATCAGCTCTACTCTAGTTGTTCGCACATCGACAAAGATTTCAACACCAGTTGCTGGTACCTCGATACGATTGTCATCAGCTGCCACTGCATCATCGACGAAAAAGGTCTCGACAGACGCAAGTTGTGGAGGCGCGAGTGGATATACATGCTTGGGATCGAGCTTTGGAGATTGCTGTTCCAGCAACGGATGGGTATATGTCACCTGTCCACCATTGTCTCGACTTGCTAACACGACCAGTGTGGATCGACCACTGCCTATTGCGGAAGCGGTTGCCAGACTGGCTTCGGCAACTGCGGAAGCAACACTGGTGCTTCAAGCAGCGTCAAGGCATCCAGCACTGTAAAGGCCTCTAGCTCTGTACGAGCATCTTCTGCTACGCCATCTGCTTCAAGTTCTCAGTCGGCACTGCAGTGCTTGAATGGCAAGAACGTTCCTTATAAGATGACCTCCGATGCAGGATATGCCGACCTCATCGAGCCGTACAACACCCGCCTTCCATACACACCGGCCGTTGTAGTTTTACCAACCACCAACCAGCACGTGCAAGATGCTGTAGTCTGTGCTGCTCAGTCCGGCCTGAAGGTCCAGGCCAAGTCTGGTGGTCACTCCTATGCCAGTTTCGGATTGGGTGGAAAGGATGGAAGCATGAATATCAACCTTGAGTCACTCCAAACCATTCAACTTGACACATCTTCTGGCATCGTAACCGTTGGTGGAGGTGTCCGTCTAGGCAATCTTGCGGATGGTATCTGGAACCAAGGTCAGCGCGCTTTGTCACATGGTACTTGCCCAGGTGTAGGAATTGGTGGACACTTCACGCACGGTGGATACAGCCACACGTCTCGCAACTATGGTCTTGCCATGGACCAGATTGTTGGTGCTGACGTAGTTCTTGCGAACGGAACTTTGATCAAGGCTACCTCAACTGCCTACCCGGACATTTTCTGGGCAGTGCGTGGAGCTGCCGAATCTTTCGGTATCGTCACAACTTTCTACCTTCAAACTCGCCCCGCGCCATCGAGCATTACCTATTTCCAGTTCGATATCAATGGCGTCTTCGACTCACAGGCTACTTTCACAAACACATTCCTTCACCTTCAAGACGTTGCAAAGAACGCCTCCGTGGTCGACAACAAGGTCTCGTTCGGCATCTACCTCGACGGATACGGTACATACAGCCTCAGCGGCGGCTACTTCGGCAGCGTCGCAGACTTCAACTCCAAAGTTAAGCCCGAACTTCTGCGCTCCCTGCCATCCTCCACCGCAACTGTCACTTCCCTCAGCTGGTACGACTTCCTCGTCAAAGTGTCCGGCGAGAGCACCATCAAGACCCCCGTAACCGGCTACGATCTCCACGATGACTTCTTCGCCAAGTCCGTCACCGTCCCTGAGTCAGACGGCCTGACATCAACTACGATGAACGCGCTATACGACCATCTCAACACCGCCGGCGACGTCGAGTACTTCATCATCATCAATTTGTACGGTGGCCCTGGCTCAGCTATCAATTCCAAAGACTCAAATTTCGCTGCATACAGCGATCGCAACAGTCTCTGGGTGCTGCAGAATTACGGCTACACCGCGAACTCGGTTAGTTTTATCAACGGCATCAACAACGCGATTACAAAGGCGCAGCCACAAACGACGTTTGGAGCGTATTTGAACTACGTGGACCCGTCGCTCGATGCAGCCACGGCGCATAAGGTGTACTATAGCGATGCAGTATACTCGCGACTCGCGGCGCTGAAGAAGCAGGTTGATCCGCAGAGTGTGTTTTGGAATCCACAGGCTATTGGTGCCTGAACGGAGTATGTATAAGTGCATTTGATTGGCTGCATTGGGTTGGGAAAGGAAAATTGCATGTGTGTCTAGGTTTGGGCTGCATTTGCATAGCGCTTGTTCATGTACATAATTTACGAAATAACACGATGAATATTTGAATGGGTACAAGGATCCATAATGGCAAATCGTTTGAGCCGCCATGTTGAGCAGTGAAGGAGATCCCTAAGCGTTCAAATGGGGCCATACCTCCAGGAAAACCCTAGCTTGCTGGTACCAGCTTGCTGCTGCTTGTCCTTGTCGAGGCTGCCTATTCTCCGAGAAATCGAACAACGCCTCACGAAGATCCCGCCTTCTCCGCTGCCTTTGCCTCCGCCCTCCGACACATCTCACGACACGCCACCATCTTATGCTTACTCCTCTCGCCGTCCGCGATCAGCTGCTCTATCACCATAATATCTTGCTTGTTGACTTTTGCTCCATGGTGAAAGTCGTTGAACTCATGATACGCCAGCGGTTTCACAGCCTCCACTGGTGCAGTAACGATCTTCGCCGTTGCCCAAGAACCCATGACCCATGATGAGAGCCATCCTGTCCATCCAAACCTCGGCAAGTTCAGGATCTCGCTCTGCGCTGCGAGCATGAGATTCCATAACTCGGTGTTTTGACGGAAATGCTCGAAAGACTGGCTTCCATCTGCGCTCCAGCTTACCACTTGTAGGATGCCTACCATCAAGCCTGCGGAGGACATGAAGGCAGGCAAGACCCCGATGCGTATCTTGTCGTGCTTGCTGTAGATCTCGCCGAGGGTTTTGACGTGCTTTGGCTGCGTGTTGAACACATTCAGCCCGTTCGTGTCGCCCCAACTGGCATAGAACATGTCCGCATGCGAAACCAGCCCAGCATCCGCGTTTGGAGGGAGGGAAATGCTTTTCGTCGGTTGGTGCGCGAGCATACTGGCGGCCAGAAGTAAGCGGTCTTTGGGAATGCCCATTGTGGTAGCATAGTGATCTTCCATGTCGAGACCGACAGCGTCGTAAACGACGAAAGTCTGCTGATGATCGCGGATCAGGTTGGCGACAGCTTTCAGTGTTGCTACGCCACCTTCGGAGCGCGCGGTGTGTCCATCGAGCGTGTCGAAGACGAACAAGAAGTCTTCGCCAGCAACCTCTTTTGGAGATTCGATGACTCGGTAATCATTGAATACATTTAGTGCGTTTGTTTTGTAGTCGTATAGCTTTTTGGGAGGTTGGAAGGCTGGTTTGCGACCAGGTCGGACGAGGAAAGTGATGGAGGCACCGAAGGAGAGATGGTATCCTTGTGTGAGTCCAACGGCGCCGCAGCCAACGATGAGGACTTTGGGCTTGGATATTGTGGACATTGTGATGTTGAAGTGTAGTTGTGTAGTGTATCACGCCTAGGTGACTATATATGGAATTTTGGTCCGCAATTTGTCCGGCCGGAAAGTGCACATTTGCAATCAGATCACTAGGCTGGACTGCACAAAGCAACCCCAAGAAGAATCAGTTGCATGACGACCTATATTCTCGTTGAACATGTAGATGATTGCCGTCAGCAAGTCGAGTATGTAGGTGTGGGTTCGATGAAGGTGTTCGTCCGCTGATACTTCAGCCGCGCGAGCTCGGTTTCGCAATCGCATCATCCAATCGCACTCGAAAGCTCATCCACCTCTTCCTTTCCAGCATCGCCGTTAGTGGAAGCTGCTACCACACCGAGTTCCTTCGTACCCACTGTCGCATTACCTCATGCTATCTCACCAGGTAAGTCCAGTACCACCAGGTGATGCAATAACGTGTTCCGCCAGTCATGCGCCAGCGCCAAAAACCACCAAAAATGACGAAAATTGCAAGTCAAGATCTCGACAACGCCTTGAAAAAACAACCTAAGACTTTCAATTTAGTATTTTTTGCCTCCCTAGAGTACACTGTATAAGTATAGAAGAAACTGAAACCGTAACTATTAAGATCTTAGATTTTGGCCTAGTTCTGGCCTCCAAAATTAGATATCTTGATAATCGCTTGAGTATAAAGTCTAGGACTTTAGTATAAGTCATGCAAGAGGTATATAGAGGCTGTTGGGAATCAAACTACCGTATGTAGAGTGAAAGCACCTACTCAGGTGACTAGGTAGCCCGTGCACAAGGTGTATTTCCTCTAGGAGGTGCAACCTTGCTGCTTCTAGCAATCAATCATCTACCTCAACTTGTTGCAACGACTGTTACTTGATTCAACCTTACCTTTGCCGTATCAACACTGATCAGTGGTTGATAAAACCACAGATTGGCAAGATATTGTAACCACGTGGCTGAAGTCACATGTTATCCTATTGTAGTAGGCACTGCCCTATGGGCAAGTGCACTTACCTCTGAGCCGAGAGCTCCTGGAACATCACAATCACAACACGACAACAGATAGCAATACAATCGTTGATCACAGCCTCCACCCGACACTGCTCACGCAGTTACAGATATACTGCGTGCAGAGAGGTGTCCTACCCAGGCTTAGCCTCTGGTAAAGAAGCAGCTCAATCAGTGTTACCTCTCCTACCCAGGCCTAGGTATTACTAACCGAGCGCGAAGTACAGATACGCCCGGCAGTACTATCCTCACAAGGATCAGTGACTGCACGACGAATCTGAAGGATTCCTGACCTCACACCAGCCCTACCCAGGACTGGCGCTGACAAGGGTCTGCGTCAACCACGCACTCACACCAACCACAGGCGCGCAACTGCCTGTACGCACCCAACAACATGACGACCTACAAGGAAGTACAGAACCAGCAATAGTTTAACAAACTATACAGCCTTGACTATGCTGACCAACCATACAGCCTTGACTATGCTGACCAACCATACAGCCTTGTTGACGTTGATATTGACATTCAACACCTCAACCCTGCCATCCTTAACTAGATGATGATGATTGAGGACAATAGACAGTTCAACGATTTCCTCCTTATAGAGTTCAAGGAGCAGTTCAGAGACTGGTCAAAGGAGCTCTTCAGTGCCTCTGATGGGAAGATCCGCAAAGCGATGAAGGAACTCTTCAGGTCACGCGGTGTCTACCTCCCTCTCAACGCCTGAGACACCATAACTGAACAGCTCTACTCTATGCTCTCACTTGACACCTGCCCCCTATAGCCAGAGAAAGAGCTCAACCTCGCCATGATCAACCCGAACTTCAAGTGCCGACAAATGGCGACAACAAGAGCAATATGCACAACAGGCTCACAAGCAGCCTTACCTCCGCCTGCACCTTCACCGCTGTCTGGCGTACGTGCTCTCACCAACCTTAGCAAGTTATAAAACAACGAGCTTTAGTTCACTACAGATCTCTATAACGTCTTTAACCTCAAGCTTAATATCTTCAATGATCTTTGCACAAAAGCCGGAGTCACTACAGAGCACTACCCTGCTGCCTTTGGCACTATGTTACAGGGCAAGGCGCAGACGTACTACTACCAGCACCTCGCTAGCAAAAGACTTACCTTTCTTAAGCTCTGTGACAGAACCCAGGCATACTTCCACACCGCTAAGAACCACCAGCACTTCCTCAATAAGTGGAGATCTATCATGCTGTGGGATATCATCACTGCCAATCCAGACAAGTCTCTCCCCTAGTGCCTCAAGATAACTATTGAACGCCTCCAGCAAATGTATCTCGGCCTTTCCCAGAACTACGGTGCCACAAACAAGACAAACCTGGCATGGCAGCTGGTATCCGCGTGCTAAGGAGTACCAGCATGCTCCCAAGTTCTCGTGAGACCAGCAGCAACTTTCAAAGCAGTAGCCTCAGAGCTCTGAAGCGCAGTTGGTATCTGGTCGCGATGCCATCCCACTCAGCAATACCTATCCCACTCAGCAATACCTATCCCACTCCCCACCATCCCTAGACGGTGACCACACTTTCTATACCGACCGACGCTACAACCGTAATGCACAGTACAACTACTATAACAAAGGACGTGACTTATACCCTCGTCGCAACCGCCTTAACAACAACTGACAGGGTGGTAGTTACAATCGTTGAGGTCGTGGCAACTACCCACAGCAGGACAAGAAGTGCTTTGTGTGTAGGAAGACAGGCTGTTAGTCAACCCGCCACTCTGCTGAGAAACGAGCCTAGTCACGCTGACGCTTTCAGACCTATGCTTAGAGCCACAAAGACATTAACCCTGACTATCACGTCTTCCTTGCGTTATATAAGGGGATTGACGAGGGTAATAGCGACAGTCAAGGCGAAGACGATGACGACCTTGATACCTTCTACAACGCTGTAACCTATCAGTCTCAATTTAACACGTCATCCTGTAGACCTGTTGATGGCCAGGTCGTCACTGCCGCGCTCAATAACGCCGCTACCGCCCACGCAATCACCAGGATCGATCCGTACTAGGATGAAGGAGCCCAGGAAGCAACCCACCTATTCACCTTTGATGCCTGATATGGCGCGGAGACCTTCTAAGGTATCATGCTAGACACAGGTGCAGCTGGTGTATCGACAGCGGGCAAGACTCAGGTCATAGCACTACAACAGCTTCAGCCTCTTGTTGTTGACAAGTCAACTGCGGGACGTTACTAAATTCAATTTGGGGATAATCTAGAGTGTATCTCTATTAGAGACGTCAAAGTCAAAACCCCATTTGGCACAATCCTGTTTGCTGTTATGCCTACAAACACCCCCTTCCTCCTCTGCCTAGCTGACATAGACAAACACGAGATCTACCTTAACAACGTTAATAACGTCCTCGTCCACTGCGGCAACCAATACCTAGTTATCCGCAAATAGGGACATCTATAGTTACTACTAGATCACTATCAAACTGTTGTCCACTACCTTACTAAACCTGAGCTCTGCCAACTCCACCAACGCTTTAGTTACCCAGCAGCAGACTAAATGCACAAGGTACTTAAGAAGGCTGGACATAACAACGTCGACAAGGAGGTGATTAAGAAGATCAACAAGCTCTGCCACCAATGCCAGATGCATAGCAAGGCACCTGGACGCTTTAAGTTTACTATCTAAGTTGATGTGGATTTTAACTCTTAAGTGTTTGTTAATGTTATGTATATTGACCAGAAACCAGTTCTCTACGTTGTTGATAACGCTACCTCATTCCAAGCAGCGCGTTTCTTGACGGACATGAAGGCTACAACCACATGGGATACCCTCCGGGGCATGTGGATTGACATGTACGTACAGACATTCCAACAATCAAATCAATCAAATATAAGGTATAGGATTGATTTGTTTGCATCACTATAAGTGAGCAGATTGTTTGATTTGATTGTTAGACAGTTAGAGAGCTATTTGATTGCAAGTTGATTGAAGATTGATCAATTTGTGTGCTCTCAAGATTATTTGTATAGCAATTATAGTGGGGAGTGATCCCGGTTGCATATGTTGGATGTGGGAGCACAGGGCAGATATGAATGAGGCAGAAGGTTGTTGTATTGAGAGAGCTACTGTAAGCGATTATATACACAACCAGATGAGTAAGCAGGTGACTAACAGAGTCACGTGAGATGCAGTTCACAGTGTACTGTGTGAACTGAGGTGCCAGGCTGACAGCATATATTGAAAGTTTCTGCTATCTCTTCATTAGAACAAGCTTCTGTCTCGCGCTTAGTAGGCAATACTACTCCAGCTCTCACCCACGATTGTATAAGCTGAAGTGTAGCAAGTAATTAAGGCCTAATCTTGTGTTGTTGTAGCTCTAATAGGTCGCCAAGCTCGCTAAACATGCGCTTGCAGTCGCAGCTTGATGCTGGGATAGTGAGTATATCAATTGCAAGGCGGCTGAGGTTCAGGTATTTAGGCGCCAAAAAGAGCTAATAGCCGATAATGCTGTTGCTACCTTCAAACTGCTGCCGCATCCACTTTGGCTCATACTTGCGCCAACTATCGTACTTGTCACGTGGCTTGTTGAGGGCGCTTCCCTGGCTAACAAGAGCATCAATTGCCTCATCTATACCACCTGATACAGGCGATCTACACTGAGTTAAAGCAATAGCTTGCGGCTTATACTGCGCCTATAGCAGCTGGAAAGCGCTCTTGTTGGCTATAAGCCACCCAATCTTATCTTGATCCTGGCAGCTGTTCTCGCAATAGTATTTGTAGTATAGATAGAGGCAGACAGCAGCATAGTAAGCTGGCGAGTTATCAAGCTTCATGTAATACTCGTTGGCTTTGCGCCAGGCGGCTCGAAGGTTGATCGCAAGGTGGTCTTCAGGGGCGTGAGAGTGAGCGTTAAAATCAACATGCTCATATTAGGCGGCCCTAGTTTCAAGAGCGTTCAATAGATACTCAAACAGAGGTATAACCTTATAGATAGCTCTAAACCTGCCTGAATTACTGCGCCCTTGAAGGCGATCAGTGGCGTACTTAAGTGGCCAAAGCAAGTCAATATACTCAGTTATCGTCGCCCACTCATCTGCCTTAAGTCTAGATGACCTCATCTATGGCGCAGCATCAGGCTTCTGATTATTGCGCGCAAGAGCTATCTCATCGCATTGTGCTATTCGCTTAATGTAGAAGTTGGCGTACAAGTTGTACGCGCCTTGAAGGTGTACAGCGCGCTTAAAGGCGCCGTAAAACGAGTTCTAGCGCGTAACAGCAAGCTTGACTAGCTTAAGTGTTTTTAGCCGCTTGTGTGAGGGCAGCGACTTAATCGCAGCTTCTTGGAAGTGCTCAAAAAGCTCGTGCTGTTGTGGTGTTTTGATGTAGTTGATAATCGCGGTTAGTATACCTAATAGGCCTTCGCGTCGCCACTGTTAGAGGAGCCTCTCTTCGTCCTAACACAATTACTAACTACTTAACAACTCCTAGAGTACTCACGGCTATAGCGAGTAGTAGGAGAGAAGGTGGAGGAGGACAAGAGAGGAGAGCTGGCGGCACGTACGCCGAAAGTAGGTGAGAGTTTGCTAGCTTACCTGAACGTTCCCGCCCGCGTTATTGTATGCCTGTTTATCCCGCCCGAAAATTATCATCTGGCCAACGAGGTTGAGCGTATGAGGGCCGCAGCGGAGGCTACAGTGAACTAGGTTGAAGCTATACATTTGGGCAAGCTCATCAATAGCAGTATCGTTTGAGTATGCGTTGTTGAGAACAAAGTAACCTAGCTTCATGCGAGTAATGCCGTATATTGTGAGAGTATCCTTGACGACTTTAGCCATCTGAGCACCGCTATGGGCACCTATGAGTTGTGGCAGGTTAATAGGCACGTTAACAACCCTGCCTTCTACTGTTGCAAAGTGAGCTGCAATACCAAGAAAGCCACGCTTGCCCCCCTTAGTTGTCCACCCGTCAAAGCTTATATAGATCTTGCTGACAGCAGCAGACAAAATCTCAATAACCTGGGGCTGCAAGAAGCTGAAAAGCTTCATAATGTAAGTAGAAACACTGCTAGGACTTACCTATAAAGCCGCTGCTGCAGTTAGGTTAGACAACTCCATCATATGGCAAAACGACGACGCGCTCAACTCACTGAGCGGGTGATTCCTATCAACCAGCCAGAGCATTGCTGCCAGTCGAAACTGCTGGCAATCGAAGCCACCTATAGCGTTAGCAACCTGTTGAGGTACTGCAACACCAGAAGCAACAACCTGAGCGATAGTACGCGCGCCGCCAGGTAGTAGTGGCTTTGGGCCGACTCTTGTTAGTCAGTGGCCTTGTCTGTTCAAGCCGAGATGAGTAGCAGCAGATAAGGTGGCAGAGGGTAACGTCAAAGATACCACTGCCTCCAGTATCTATCGATTTGTGCTGATGACAGTACTAGCAGACAAAAAAGGTCATCTTATTATTCCTCAGCAGCGCGACGCAATAGCCGTGCTGGAAGATCCAGCTTTTCTTATGCTTCTAGGTTGCTCTAGTCTTGCAATACTGCAGTAAACGCCCCTAATCTATACCCTTGTAATTGTCCTCAAATCGCTGCTCAAACTGACTATCACCAGCCTCATCTCCTGCCTCAGTTGTAGCAACCGTCGCAGCAGCTGAGCCCTCAGTAGGCGGCCCAATATCATCTATTGCATCGCGCAACTGCGACTTGAACGGCGTAGCTTCGGTAGCTCAGGCGGCAGCATTAAGGAGAGCTCTGCGAGGCGACGGACGAGTAGGCAGTTGAGATGACTGCTGCTGGCTATCAATAAGCTTAATCAGCTGGGTAGCAGTGCCTCAAGCGCGCTTTAGGGTGGTGACTAGGAAGACTTCACGCGCGGGCGCGACATGCTTATAGGGGCGTCAGGGAGGCATAACAGCGCGTTAAAACACCAGAAGATAGCTTTCAAAACAGCAGGTAAGTTAAGCTGCTTAGTAGGCAGAGGCGGAAGACGAGCATCAGATTAACTTAAGTGTATCGGTGGCTTACTAAGCTTAACGACAACACCAGAAAATTATCACCAGGTCGCTCCTCCAGCAATCCCAATAACCTCATCAAAATCTACAAAACAGCCTGTACTAAGCACCTGTACCCTAGAGCTTATTAATCAAATCAATCAAATCAATCAAATTTCACACTACAGATTGATTTGGCTGCACAATCAGGGGCGGATGGATTGACTTGATTGAATTGGAAATTTACAATTAAATCAATCAAATAACCAATCTGGATTGATTGTTGGAAAGTCTGTGTACGTAGGACCTCCTGACCTTATCGCTACCGATGCTGGCAGGAACTTCATTAGCAAGGAGTTTGTTGACAACGCTACGTCACTAGCTATTGAAGTCAAAGAGATACCAGTCAAAGCTCACAACTCTATTAGAAAAGTTGAGCAGTACCACGCGGTAATCCGCCGAGCTTTTGAGATCATCACTAGTGAGCTAGGCACCTCAACCACCCCAGAGCACCAGCTCCAGATGGCTGTTAAAGCTATCAACGACACTGCCGGCCCTGACGGTCTTGTACCAACCCTCCTAGTCTTTGGGACGTACCCACGATTCTCTAAGACGTCCCCGCCATCACCGTCAATTGCAGCCTGATCTACTGCTGTACAAAAGGCTATAAATGAGATCCAGAAGGTTAAGGCAGCAAGGCAGGTACAGGACGCGTTGGCTACCTGTAATGGGCCCAACGTTACTAAGGTCCTCCTGCTGCCCTTCTAGAGCAATGTCAAGGTCTGGCGTGAGAACAAAGGATAGACTGGCCCACACACCTTGCTTAGATTGAACCTGGACAGCACCGCCGCAATTGTTGACATCAATAGCAGGCCAGCAACCTTCCAGACCACCGTTGTCCAACTATACCATCATGACGATGAGGCCCTTTTCTCCCAGCCGCATGAAAAGGAGCACAAAGGCAGCCCTAATGACGGAGATGACGACTTTGTCCTAGAACAACCCCCTCCTTAGCGCAGTCGCAGTAGACCTAAGGGATTAAAGAATAAGCCTAAATCCTTACTACAGGCAATAACTACACCTGCAGAAACTGTTAACGCGATACATTTAACACAGCGAGAACAGGATGACCTTATTCTTGCACAGGCCTTACGCTCTGCTGGCAAGATCATCACACTAGAACAGCCCTTCAAGAAGTCAACTCAGACTGAGATAGATGCACTCATCGCCTGTGGTGTCTTCAAGTTCGTAGTATACGACCCTAAGATCCATGGCGGCGTCCGTATCTTCAAGTCACGTATTGTTAATGAGGTGAAGGGCAAGACGACCGACCAGCCCTATGAGAAATCACGTCTAGTTATCCAAGGCTACAACGACAGCGACAAGGCTCTCGTCCTTACCCAGAGCCCGACCATCCAGCGAGCGAGCCAGCGTCTCATCATTGCCCTTGCTCCGTCTCTCATCGCTCAGGGCATGCTGCTATGGCTGCGGGATATCACCCAAGCGTACACCCAGTCAGACGATGCCCTTCAGCGCACCATCATTGCTGACCTCCCTGTCCAGCTCTGAGGATTGTACCTAAGTGGGACAATCATAGTTGTCATAAAACCTCTGTACGGTATTGCAGAAGCTGGAGCGTATTGGTGGTCAACGTACTTCAAGCACCACACTAACAAGCTACAGATGGAGACGTCTACGTATGATCCGTGCCTCCTTATTTCCCGGCCAACGGCAGCAGGCGTTGGGATTGTTGGTATCCAGACGGACGACACTCTCGGCCTGTCTGATGCTCAGTTTGCTGCTAAGGAGAAGGAGGAACTCCACTTCAACACTAAGGAGAAAGAGGTGCTTACTAAGGACAACAAGATAGACTCCAACGGCTGCGTTGTCACGATAGACAACAACACCATCTCCCTCCTCTAGAAACGACAAGGCGAGAAACTTAAGGCAGCTACAAACCAGAAGTCCTACATCTAGCAGCGAGCCTGCGGAGCTTATATCGCTTCTATCTGTTAACCAGAGGCTAGTTTCAACCTTGCTGCTGCCGCTCAGACAACTACAGACCCAACAAAGGAAGAAATATCCAGATTGAACAAGCGCATTATGTAGCAAAAGCAGAACGTTGACTAAGGGCTGTCATATGTACAACTGATAATGACGGACCTCAAACTATTTGCTATAGTCGACGCCTCATTTGCTAACAACAAGGACATAAGCTCGCAGATGGGATATGTGATTGTCCTCAGCAACAAGGTCACGGATAACACCAGCTTCACCATCCGCAGCAAACATCATCTATTGGTCATCCCTTAAGTGCAAGAGGATCACCCATAGTGTGCTTGCCTCCAAGATCTACGCTATGGCTCATGGTGTTGACATTGCTATCGCCATCAGATCTACCCTCAACGTTATCATAGACCGCTTGTCCCTCCCACACGTCCCGATTGTCGTGTGTACGGACTCTCTGTCCCTGTACAAATGCCTAGTCAAGCTCAGTACCACCAAGGAGAAGCGCCTTATAATTAGCATCATGGCCTTACAAGAAGCTTATAAGCGGGGCAAGCTAAAGGATATTAGGTGGATTGATGGGCGTGACAACCTGGCGGATGCTATAACAAAGGCATCCGCCAACCCTGCAATAGAACAGCTTATAAACACTAACAAGATTGAACTTTGAGTTTAGGGCTGGGTTAATTGGACCAAACACCAAGGCAACAACAGCCCTGGTCAAACCCTTGACAATGGTCACAGCCCCCACGAGACGACGTCCACCCCTGATCATGGCCCCAGCCACCGCGACGCGACGGCGTCAACAAGTGGGATGAGATAGGATACCTAGGCAGGACTCAAGTAGCGTGGGATCCATAGATCCAACGCACTGACAAAAAGAAAGATAGCCAGTGTTAGGAATCAAACTACCGTATGTAGAGTGAAAGCACCTACTCAGGTGACTAGGTAGCCCGTGCACAAGGTGTATTTCCTCTAAGAGGTGCAACCTTGCTGCTTTCAGCAATCAATCATCTACCTCAACTCGTTGCAACGACTGTTACTTGATTCAACCTTACCTTTGCCGTATCAACAGAGGCAGAATCAAAGATCTAGAATTTCTGCTTAGCTGTTGTTGAGATCTTGACTTGCAATTTTCGTCATTTTTGGTGGTTTTTGGCGCTGGTGGAACACGTTAACGTGTTCCACCACCATCCCGTCCACCCCACCAAAATCAACACGTCGCTGTGCACATCAACTAATATGACTCTACAACAACGTCTTCAATCGCCTCAAAAAGAGGGCAGACTCCTTCTTGCATCTCAAACCTGTAAAATTAGACGCGTGAAAAGCAAGCATAGAGTTGCGCAGCTGTACAGCGTCCCCTGCACCACCCTTTGAGACCGCCTCTCAGGCGTACGACCTAAAGCAGTTGCCCATATCCACCAACGCAAGCTGCAGCCTACAGAGGCGCAGTCACTTGTTTAGTAGATATTAAACCTTGACCAACAAGGATTTCCACCCCATATCATCGACATATGACAAATGGCAGACGTTCTGCTTCCTGGCCGCGGCCAAGATCCTCCTCCACTACCAGTCAGCAAGAACTGGGTGTCGCGCTTTATCAACAGCCAACCAGAGCTTCAGACAAAGTGGAATGAGAAGTTTCACTCCCAGCAGGCTAGATGTGAGGATCCTGTCAAGATCAATGCGTGGTTCAAGCTTATAGAGGAGACGCACCAGGCATACGGAGTACTTGATGAGGACGTATACAACTTTGATGAGACTGGCTTTATGATGGGTGTTGCTGCAACGTCAAAGGTTGTTACTAGCTCTGACACTATTGGTTGAGCTACTGTCGTTCAGCCAGGCAATCGCGACTGGGTTACGACAATCGAGTGTATTAACGCATCTGGCTGGTCTATCCCACCATTTGTAATCCTGTCAGGCAAGCTGCACCAGGCCAGCTGGTATTGCGATCTACCTACAGACTGGGTAGTAGCTGTCAGCGACAACGGCTGGACCACTAATGAGCTTGGCCTTGAGTGGGTGAAGCACTTCAATAGACACACAGAGTCACGTACAAAGGGAGCGTATAGACTGCTTATCCTTGATGGCCACAGCAGCCACGCTACGCCTGAGTTTGACCAGTACTGCGCTGAGAACAAGATCATCACCCTCTGTATGCCACCCCACACGTCACACCTCCTCCAGCCACTTGATGTTGGCTGCTTCTCTCCTCTTAAGGGAGCCTATAGATATGAGGTTGGAGAGCTTGCCCGCCAAGGAGTCTTCCATGTAGACAAGGAGGAGTTTCTCTACATCTACCCACGTATACGCATGTTAGTTCTCTCAGAGCAGAACATCTAGAGTGGTTTCCAAGCAACAGGGCTTATCCCATACTGTCCTGAACGCGTCCTATTGTGCCTTACTGTTGTCAGAACGCTGTCTCCACCAAGCACAGCAGCTAGCGAAGCAGTAGCGTGGACAGCAGAGACGCCTCATACAACTACCCAGCTTGAGCAGCAGGCCCGTCTTGTACGAGACCTTCTTAAGCGACAATCTCAGAGCCCTACTACTCAAGCTATCGCCCAGCTTGTTAAAGGTTGTCAGCTTGCTATAAACTCAGCAGTAATCTGAACAGAGGAGAACTCAAAGCTATGTGCTGCGAACCACGGCCAGCAGCGCAAACGTCAGCAGCGGCAACAGTATATAGCCCGTGGAGGAGCGCTGCAGGCTTAAGAAGGTCGTGCGCTGATTGCAGAGGCTCAAATAGGTGTCTACAAGGGTGACCAAACTCAGACCCTGCAGGCACAAACACGAGCACCACCAACATGCAGCAACTGTCATGTACAAGGCCACAACAGAACTCAATGTAGAGCTATCTAATCTATCTTAATCTAAAATCTTAGAAGTTTTAATTATGTGGTTGTGGAGCAATTGTACGCTGAGCTGTACGCGTTTTGGTGGGGTGGACGGGATAGTGGTTTTGACGGGATGGTGGTGGAACACGTTATTGCATCACCTGGTGGTACAGCTCACACTAATGACGTCACAGCAGCCCGAGCTCGCTGTCGTCCTGGTCCTGCTCCGCAACTCCATCTCTTTCCATCCTACTAGTCTCGTCCAAAGACGTTCCGTTCCATAATTTTACTGGTCGTGTATCTCATACTGACGGCTCCCAAACGCGCATGTCAAGAGTGTGTTGGTCCAACCTACCGTGTCTGCTGCTGTGGGTTCCGACGTGTTTATACAGCCGCTGAAGGTAGGGCTTTCGCACCAAGCCATGGTCAATGCGAGAAAATGTGAGAAAATGCGAGAAAAGTTCACTGTTAGGCGGACCCAGACGAATATACCATGTCGGCTTCCACATATCAGATCTCATGGGAGGAAATTTTGCCAGCAGTCATGAATCGCGCGACTGCACATGGTGCGCAACCCTCACGTCCTACTAGGCGAAGGATTCTAAGGTTGGTCGTAGTACATTGATTCTAGGTATATTTAGCGTTGGGACCGTCTATTTCATCTGAGCAATGTCAGTTGTGGGCGTTGGCAAGGACCTCAACGCCCCTTAAGGCCACCCTTTCAAGATCCCAGTCTCGCATCTCGAACGAGATGAATGCCAAGCACTCAGGGCAGTATTAACAGTGAGGCGAAGCACAATCGTGTGTCTTGCACTCCATGTGAAGCCTTACCTTTGCGGAGAATGGGGAGCTGTTGAATAAGTTGGACTTTTCGCGAATACTTCTTACAACACATATCGCCAAGAAAGACGAGATAATGATAACCAAACAAGGATCAATCACACCTCAACACACTCCTTCGACACCGCAGCAAAGACAACTCATTGCCACTTAGATACCACAAAAGAGCGCTGTGGCTGGTGGCTCCGTACGTACCATTGGTCCTCATTCCCTGGGTCCTGACCTGCACTCTCGCCGAACGACCGCTGAACGCAACTTCGTACGTGAAACAACAAGGATTCTCTGATGCAGAAATCAGCAGCTTTCGCCACTGGAAGGTTGCGCTCGACGTCCTCAATTCAATAGCTGGACTGGTAACCATTCCTCTTTTGTCAGCCTTACTGGCTCAGGCGGTGGTTTTGTTCTGTCAAAGGCAGCGACCGGACCAATCACTAAGTCTGCTGGACCTGACAGTATTGGCCTACAGAGGATGGACGAACTTTGAAACCCTCAGGACATCCGCTTGGCCGCGGAGATCCTCAAAACAGATGGCTCCAGAAGCAAAATCGGCTGGGCGCTTTCTCTTTCTCGCTGCAGGACTGATCTTGCTTGGTGCACTGCAGCGGCCACTGTATCAGATCCTAGTACCGATTGACACAACTGCTGTCACCACATGCAGCGATGCGCGGTACAGATATCGCTCAAAAAAAGGACGTCGTTGGGCAGACGAGGAAAGTACTGCCAATGGACAGCTCGGAGTGGACATTGAGCCCGCGCAAATGGCTCTCATCTATCACGACACATTCTTACCACGCATGGCGTCCGATCTCGCTTCTATTTCACTGGACGAAGAGCAGCCTAACTTGTGGCTTGATCAGGTGTATGCTGACCCGTTGACCAAAAGAAGCCCTACGATCGGTGAAGAAAACAATTCCATCCGACCGCGGCTGCCAAGTTTTTCAGAACTCGAAGAGAGGGTGCCAGCGCCTACCTACTTTGTCGCAGGTCTTCGAGCCAATTCAACAACCGGAGTGCTTCGTGAACACTTGATGAGGTTGAATTCCTCAGTCACATGCAAAGAGATTGACCAGGCGAGGGTCCATTTGTCACGTCCCTTCGAAGGAAAAATGACACAAACATACGTGTCTGTGTTCCTGGGAAGGTTGGCGACTTTCCTTGGAATAAAAGCCGCAGCAGACAAGATCTTACCGAGCAGCTCTATCTGGACTTGTGGGATGGCGACTTTAGCGGAAGTCAGCCAGCCCACAACATGCAGAATATCAGCGCTACCATTCTCTGCGGATCGAAGACGACGCGAGGCTACTTCGAATTGGGCAATACCCAGAACAACAATACGTATGGTGCATTGAAGAACCAATGGCCAAGTCAAGAGCTCATGTCGCACGACTTCAACGACTAGGTCGAGACCTACGCGGACCGTGAAGGCTTCATTCCAACCGAACAGTGAGTCTGCAAGACATTTACGAGGTGCCAAACTAACTCTTTCAGGGATAATTATCAAGGCAAATACCTACCAGACGCTGCAGCTACTGAAATACCATCGGCAGACTGGCGAACGTCGGGTCCACTCACGCTTTCCGCAATGGTCTTGTTTGGCAACATATCTTGGCTCCATAATGTCATATCCTACACCACGAACATGACCTACCAAGACGTGTCGTCAAGAGATCGTTCGACGTGGCAGCGCATATGTGCCGGTATGCCCTTTGGCGCACTATACGTGAGCGATACATACAGACTTCCGAATCCTGCGCAACAATGCAGATGGCTGGAGCTTTCGATTTCAGCTGGCTTCACGCCAGATCCAATGGATTTACAACAGATCATACATGAATGGATCAGCGCGTTCGCGCCCTTGATATCCAGCAAGGAGCTCAAGAATGTTGAAACTCTATTGGATATTAGCCTCTCCACTGCACACCGAGCTTTTCTTACATTCTATTCTCCTCATGTGGACGGCGTTCAGGACTTGGTCACAACTTTCAGAGGAAGGACCATCTACACTTCGCGTGGCCGCTTAGTGCAGAAACCAGTCGTCTCGAGAGCTGCAATGATTATACTGTCGGTCTTGATAGGTTTGCAGCTCGTCGGGCTTGCTTATCTGGCCTATTACATTTACCGAGTACCTACGTGGACGGGCGCACTCGATGCTATGGCGATGGCAAAGATTGGTGCGAGTTTAGGACAACAAGACGTTCTACCGCCCATCGGCATAAACGTTCAAAGGAATCTCAACGCCATGCAGAGTGTGGATGTTCTAATCGGTGTTGTTGAGGCGATGGAGGATTCGAGATTACAGCTTGCATCAAGTAATGTAAGCGATGCGGAGGGCTCAGATGTGGAACTGCATCATGTTGATCGGAAGGGCGCGTATGTAGATGTCGGAGCGCAAGATCCAGTCCTCCAACTTGGTATCGGCGCACCTGGTGTAATAAGCTCGAGCACTTTCACAGCATTGAGGCGTCGTAGGGAAGGCGGTGTCGAAGTAGTCTAAGCGGTCAGCATAGAGGCACACAAGCGCGCCCTTCATACACCGTCCTGCACGAACGCATCCGTGTTATCTCCAGTACCACTCTTAGCGCATCAGCATCCGCGCCTTCTACGGCAAGTAGTACTCGTATCATGTTTCCAAAACATTTCCCCGAACGCCTCAAAGCCTCGGCTACCACCGGTCCATGCACAGCGAAATTTTCCTTTGCACAGGTTGCTAAACCTCTTTCTTCGACACTTTCAAGACGACCAGCAGTCTCGAACCACGCAATGGCAGAGAAAAATCAAGCTCGGCAAAAGCAAAGACACATGTGGGGAAGGGTCCATGATTCGAACGTGCTGTCGCGCTAGGCGGTAGGTAGGGCGCGCGAGTGGGCACGACATGAGTAATGTTTCGCCATCGCCCGCTCCACACTAACACGATTTATTGTGGAGGAAAACTTCCGCACCTCTTCAACTTCCCCAAGTCCCTACCAACGGTGTGACGTTCTGTTCAGACTTCATTCGGACGGAGCCCAAATCAATTGTCATGGCGATGCCAGACGAAGAGCAGCCTTTGCTGCGCACGATCACGGAAGGTGTCAAGCATGATGAAGTCATACTTGACTTTGAGCCGCTGGACCCTGAGGATCCGAGAAATTGGAGTGAGGCATTCAAGTGGTGTGTTGTCTTGCTGCTGGCTTGTATGGCCTTCACGGTGTAGGTGATGTTGCTTCTTCGTCAGATCTTTTGCTTTTCATTCGTCGTAGCGGTGCTTTGTAACCTCGTCCGTTCAGCCACGCGGTTTTCCTACTCCAGTCGTCTCTATACCAAAGGAAAAATTGCTTCAATTGGAGATATCCGGTTCTCGATTTTCATTCGTAAAATCTCATTACGTTCATGAGATGCGAATGAGGTTGTACGCCTCCTGGTGGTCTCCCTATGTTCATATTCAAATATTTCCAATCCCTACTCGAAGATGAACCATGCTAATAGACCACGCAGAACATTCACCTGCATCGGCATAGTTCCCATCGCACCCAGCATCGTCTCCGATCTTGACGGCCACACCTCATCCTCCTCCACCACCGCACTCCTCGTCACCATCTGGGAACTCGGCGAAGCCGCCGGCCCACTTCTCATCGCCCCTCTGTCTGAGGTCCTAGGTCGCTATCCTGTAATGAACGGCTGCAACATCTTCTTCATCATCTGGACTATTCTTGCTGCGTCTTCACAATCTATGCATGTTTTCATCGCTGCAAGGATGTTGACTGGCCTTGCTGTTGCGTCGAATGTGTTGAATCCTGCGATCATCGGTGATATGTTTGAGAGCGAGAAGAGAGGAAGTGCGATGAGTCTTATCATGTTGGCGCCGCTGATTGGCGGCGCGATTGGACCTGCAATTGCGGGCGCGATTGCGCAGACGCTGGGTTGGAGAGAGGTGCTACTCATTGCAGCGGGGCTGGCAGTGATCTGCGAGGTGTTGTTTCTCACTTGCTTCAGAGAGACTTACAAGATGGCCATCCTACGACGCAGATTGAAGAAAGTGCAGCGCGAGAGCGGCGAGTTCAGGAACGTGACGGAGAAGACTAGACGCGAGGATGTGATGAAGCTGTGGCATTCGATCACCCGACCTTTTGCGGTGCTTTTTGGATCGAGCGTTCTGATGCTCCTGTCTATCTTTGCAGCGGTATCATTCAGCTACTTTTACGTCATGTGTATATCTTTCCCGCAGGTGCTGCAGGATGTGTATGGCTTCACGCCTGCGCAGACAGGATCGTCGTTCATGATGTTTAGTAAGTTATTCAAGCTCCTTGCTGCTCGATCGCCCTTCGCTAACAGTCCTGCAGGTATCGGATCTTTCCTCGCAGTCTTTGTGTGTAACTTCGGTCTCGACAGGATCTACATCAAGCTCCGTGGCTCCGAAAACACGAAAGGCAAGCCAGAGTATCGCCTGCCACTCTCCATCGTCGGCGCTTTTGCTCTGCCTCTTTCGATCACGGGCTACGGCTGGGTTGCTCAATACCACCTGCCAATACCGCTACTACTTGCCTCCGTGGCCCTGCTTGGCTTCACCCTACTTCTCACAGTCATTCCTTTATCAGCATACGTCGTCGATGCGTGCGGTCTGTACTCCGCATCAGCCATGACTGGCGTCATAGTAACACGCTGTCTGGCTGGTACATTTCTCCCACTGAGTACGGATCCGCTAGTCGATAGATTTGGGTTCGGATGGGGCTTCACGTGTCTAGGAGCCCTAAGTATGAGCCTTGCTATCATTCCCGTGTTGATCTTGAGGTATGGCGAGAAGTGGCGGCAGCGATCCGAGTTCACGCGAGATGTTTAAGGTTCGTGCAGTTGTACATATGTGGTTGTAAAGGTAGCAACACAACAAATTCCAAATGAGGATTGTTATGGCCCTGGAACAGTCTTCGTGTCTCTCAAAAGCGAAGAATGTGAAGCTCAAAACTGTCCGCTCGCTCGTTGCTCTTTTAACTACTGCCAGAAAGTAGACGAATTAAGCCCGTCTTTCGAGCATGACATTGCTGGCGGATGGCCGAGCCACGCCCGAAAGATCAAATACCCACATGCTCCCATATCCGTGTGGTGTGAATGTCTAGGCGGGATCATATTATTTGGTAGCACTCCGCGCCAGCTGCTGTATAACTCTGTGGCTGATAACTTCAACACAGGACGAACAGCTTTAGGATACTTCAGATGTTCTCGGGATCATCTTATCCATAACAAACTCAGTGAGAGTAGTCTGAGGATGTTTGCGCTAGAATGTACCTAAATATAGGCAGCAAGGGAGTCATTTGCATACATTCTAGCTCACATGACTGCCAAAAAATGAGTGCAGGACTTGCTACATGTGCACAGATATGTATAACACTCTCGTTCTATTGTTACTTAGTGAATCAGCTCGCTTTTGAACTTATGGTGGAAATAATAGCAATCCAAAGAAGTCAGAGTGTGGAAGTTCATTGTACTTTCAAACAACGAGATGAACCAAGCTATGAACTGAGCAGCTGCTCAGCAGCAACGAGATATTCTGCATCTAGCGATGAGAAGTCGTGAGCATCGAGGACCTTAAAAATTGATGGTGAATGAACTTCTCAATCATCGCCAGCGAGTGTCCGTGTGAGCTCTCCTTCCCCAGCTGAGGCCTTGTCTGTCGGCTGGTCAATGGTCTTGATGTTCTAGGCGTCCATATCAGTGGAAAGCACCGTCGAGTATCTGTTGTTCTTGTACGCATCGCCTGTGTTGGAACGGCGCCTGGGAAGGCTGAAGGGAGCCGCACCGAGAGTTACACTCGTCTGAGTCGTCGTATCATGGGATCGCGATCTTTGATGATCGAATGTGTCATTTCTGATGTCTGCTGGCGGCGTATTTGGCGATACTGGTGGGGCTAAGAGGCTCGAACGGTCAGGAAAACTGTTGGGTTGTATACTATTGTCCTTCTCGGACGAGGTCCTAACAGCACTTTCATGGTGACTCGCTGCGCTAAGGGTCGTTTCAGGTGCAGGAGGACTTAAGAACTCTGGCATGAGCTTTTGGCATCTCTCTCTAGAGGAAAGGTTCTGTCAGTGGCTTGCGCATAGAACTTGTGAAGTAGTTTGTTTTCTGGAAGATTGCCAGTCCTGGGAATGTCGCCTAAGTTGCGCAACAGCTTCAGTCTTGTCATGAGATTCATTACCCAATTCAGTTGTACTTGCAACTCTTCATAAGACAGCTTGCCGACAACAGCATTCGCTGTATCGTCAGCTGGATTCATACGACAGGTTTGGTTGAAAATGCGAGCGTGCGAGTCGTTGCTACATCCAACATAGCGAATCAGACATACCTTCTAGTGGCGTGAGACTTTCCTTCGGATAGTGTCTGAGATACTCTAGAAGAGCCTTCAACTGAACAAGACGTTTCTCGTGATTTGGGTCTGGTATTCGAATTGAGTTGTGGTCGGAAGAATAAAGACAATCCATGCCGATTCTGTGTGGTGAAGGGAAAACAATCGGATTGCCACTACAATCCAGCAGATCAAGATTCAAATCGCCCACGTCGGGAGGAATACCTGCTACTCTATTGCCCGCCACGCACAAGACTCTCAGCTTCGACATGCGAGAAATCGAATCGGGTATGCAAGACAGCGAACTCTCTCGAAGATCCAGGATTTCGAGCCACTCAAGCTGCAAAATTGGGGCTGGGAACGTTGTGAATTTGTTATTGCCAAGGTTGAGATGACGTAGGAATACACACAAACCCACGTTTTCTGGAAGATCTTGGATGGAAGTGTGTGTTAACGCAAACCTCTTGGGACGGTCACGCAGTACCTTATTTATGATCTTAGGCGAATGACGATCATTGTTCTCATACTTAAAGACAAGATCCAGGGCAATGAGTCTATCCTGATCAGCCACGTGGCCAGCCTCTCCCGGTTCTGTGGATGAGAAGGAATGTTGCAGACGATGTAGCGGGCTCTTCGGTTGTCGTGGCCAAGTGTCCCCGGGCGTCCTTGCTAATGTTGAAGAAAGCATCGCCTCAGGTAATGGGATGTGTACACAGGATTCGATTCGATCGACAGGCTGTGGAAGCAGCTTGTTTACGCGAAGCTTGATGCTCTGTTCAGAGGTTTTGGACGCCTTTCCATGGGTCCCTTTTGACTGAAGCTTCGTTATGGAATCGTCGTGAGGGCGATTGTGCAGCCTAGTGTCGAGGATCACATCATCCCACAAGGCTGCCAGAATCACTCGGCGATGAGGCAGAGAATGACGGAGCATCCAGTTCCAGAAATTCTAGTATCGTGGCTTTTGTCTATATGAATTTTTGATTTCTAGGATTTCGGAGTCGATCTTGTGATCTGGCTCAAAGTTAGAGAGCACTTCTGATCGTCTGTTGTGCATGTCTATGGCTGGCGGAAGAATAGTAGACCAACGTTGAGATAGTCTCGTCTGATCCGCTTCCATCGCTCTCGAGAGACGATGATTATGGCGCGTGACTTGGGCTTGCAATCTTAGGCTGTCGAAAGTCGAGGATCGTGACAGGCTTGATCTGATGGACTGGACTTCATCTCTTTCTATCGATACCAGGTCAAAGCTGGCAGAAATTGTGCCGCGGACTGTGTCTGTTTGCACCGAAGGCGTCTGCTCATTGATGAATCCTGCCAAGGTAGCCGAGGTCGTCGATTGGCCATGTTCTGCAAGAGACGATGCAATATCATCTTCGTACTGCGATTCGGCCTGCTCGAGACTAATCAAAGATGTTCGACAATCGAGCTCTAGGCTGCGGAGGAGCATACGATCCTGATCGTCCTGAGCGAGGACATCTGGATTCTTTGGTAGTGCCTTAAGGTTAGGTTAGTCGACCATCAAGCTAGTCTCTTAGACGCACCTACTCGCGACGTGCAACCTTCTCAGCTGTGTCTAATGTTCCCAGCATAAGCGCCAAATTGGACTAGTACGCTTCAATCGCAGCTCGCAAAACGAGAATTTTGGGTTTTTGAAAGACCACCCATTGAACTTTTCCAACGAAGCTGAACTTCCCATCCTTGCCGTCCTTGCCTGATGTCATAGACCTCAGGCTTTCCACGGCGGTCAGTATCTCCGTAAACATTTCCAGATTAGCATCGGTCATGTCCTGAACCAGCTCAAAGCAATGGGCGCAGTAGTTGGAGGCTTGTAGCTTCTCGAGCATGTTCTCCAATGTTTTCAGGTCCGTGCAAAAAGACCTGATCTCACTGCCAATCATCCTTGCTTCATGTCCGGCTGACCCAACATCAGCAGCGAGTTGCGATAGAACGAGCGCGACTCTCGTGCCGGCCGACACGATGCCGATGATGCTTCCCGCAAGCTCCGCCATATCGTCTGGAGATCTTGCACTGGCACGTGCCAACCGAGACTTATCTAGAGATTGTTTTCTTGACTGAACACACAGGCTTCCGCTGCGGTAGTAGCCAGCGGCACCAAATGCAGACCCTGGTTCACGATGATTAATTGAAGGAAAATACTCATTTGTGTATGGATGAGGGAGTCTTGCTTGCAAAGTAGTAATGTGAGTGAATAGTTGTAGAAAGAAGGTTGACGAACAAGGCTGAAGAGCTGAGCAAGTTCAGCCGTGATCGTGGCGGTGCATCCTGCAACTCGTGGCGAAGCAGAACGTCGTCCGCAGCATCGGAAAGGCATTCATCGAGGCTGTTTCCTAAAGACATCTTTTGTTCAGTCTTATACTCCCAGCACAATCTTCAGTATTCTCTCATCCTTGTGAAGGGGTCGAAAGTGTCGTGGAGGATTAGGTCATGGTCCGACCCTGCGTGCCAGAACCTGTGGCTATGTGCACAAAACCAATGTTCGTCAGCTCGCATAGAGATGTGTGCGATGGTCATGCATCGTTGCATGAGATGAGACTCGCGGTGAGCTCGGAGGCAGCGCTGCTCTCCACGGCAAAACGTTGATCCGGAATGACGGAAGTCGCGCTCCAGCATCCATCACCAAAACTCCAACCGCCCCAACACCACCAATCTCACCGCGAGATACCCACAACCCAAAATGCACATCTCAATACCCACCTTGGCGACCCTAGTCTCAACGTCCACCGCCGCTCGCTTTCTCCTCCAAATCCCCACCACCGCCAACCTGAACCCATCCACCCTCCCCTCCACCACCCATGCAACCCTCCAGTCTTCCGGCCCACCGCTCGACGCCTACCTCACGCGCTCCAACACCTTCAACTTCGCCAACGTAAGCGCCGGCTCGTACCTCGCGACTGTGCACTGCCGCGATCACATCTTCGAGCCATTGCGCATCGACGTCAGTCTCGAGGAAGCTGTCGAAGGTAGTGGAGATAGGAAAGAGGTGGTGAAGGTGTGGCAGACGTTTTTGGGCAATGAGTGGGACAACAAGGGGGAGAGCAGGGGTGAGGGAGGGAATGGGTTGGTGGTCGAAGCAAGGGTTGTCGGGACGAAGTACTTTTATCAGGAGAGGGGTGGATTTTCGCCGTTGAGCTTCTTGAAGAATCCGATGATTTTGATGGCGGTTGTGAGCATGGGGTTGATGTTTGGTATGCCCAAGTTAATGGAAAATAGTAAGTTTGGAAGCTTCGATGCTGTGAAGAACATGGGACTGACAGCGTCTAGTGGATCCGGAGATGAAGGAAGAATTCGAGGAAATGCAGAAGAATGGCGTGCTTGGATCCGGTTCGACAAACACCGCATCGCAGATACAGAACTTCGACCTTGCTTCATGGATGGCTGGCAAGACGACCGATGCCAGCAGTGCGAACAGTCGCGGACAAAGCCCAGCTGGACAGGCGAAGAAGCGATGAGCAACTGCGTATCATTGGATGTGATAGAATATTAAAGGTCATCGTGCAACGAGAGTACAGGGCATTTTACAAACATTACACTTCGAAATGAACGCAATTGCATAAAACCACGGGTATCAAACATCTTCAGATCTCATTCTGAGTGTACCGGTCATGTCCTATACGCCTCAGACACCAGCAACACCTCCCTTCTCTCCAGCTTCTCTCCTTGCAATTTCTTCAACATTCAGCACCGTCCCCTCCCTGGCACTCTTCTCCAACTCCTCCTTCTTAACCCCGCACTTGGCACTATACGTCGCCTTATCCCTCCCACACCCCTTTTCCCACAACACACTCTCACCCCAACAACTGCTCCCCACAAGCTCCAGCACCAACACACTAACCACCAGCCCCGTCGTCGTCGCAATGAGTTGCAAACTATTCATATGCGCCTTTGGCAGCGTAATGATAATAATCGCAACGAGCATGCGATACACCAGTCTGGGGTGTTTGTGCACGCGCTGATTGGGGATCTTGCGATGCGTGTGCGTGAACGCGATGACGGCCAGACAGAATAAGGAAATGCTTAGGCTGCCGCAGTAGTACCACTGCAGGCCGGACGAGATGTGTTCTTCGGAGCGGGGGATGAAGGTTTCGAAGAGCGAGTCGAGGGGTGCGTCGGGGCAGTCGTGTGCGCGGACGAGGACGGCGATGGCGGAGGAGGAGAGGACGAAGGACATTATGAAGGGCAGGTGGATCGAGAACCATGTTAGTGCTGCAGAATTGTGTCAGTATAGTACGAGAATTGGGGGAGAGGGAGGAAATACGTACCGCTGAAGACATGACGTCGGATAGCATGTGTGTGCAGATTGAAACTGTCGATTTCAAAGTAGATCCAATTGAATACAAACGCCTGTATGAGTCCGAGCACAGCTTTTCCGAAGAACGCGTTGATGCCAAATTCCACATCACTCTGGTACAACAAGCCGAGCACACAGCTACCAAAGACCAGCGTGACGAATGCATTCGTGCGCTCGATTCGATGCTCGATATTCGTCCCCGGAAAGAACTCGAGACGCTCCTTGATTTTCTGCGGAATATGTTTCGCCATCCATGTACCCGGCCGCTGGAAGAAGATCAAGAGCATATTACCGAACAAATCGAACACGATAGCAGGCCAAATAAGGCCCTGTCTTGCCGGTTCTTCGACGTGAATACTTCCAATCCACAGCGCGGCAGGGATAAGCGTGATGATGCCGTTGCCTATCATGCTTCCTCTAACCATGGGGATTGTCCAGGCATACCAAAACAAGCTAACGGTCATGAACAGGCGAGCCGCAAGGTAAAAGGCTACGAGTGGAGCGTACGTATGTTCAAATGCGCTGGCCATGTTTGTCGTGAAACCCAGGAGACAAGTAAGTATAAACAGAACGGACATGCGGCGCAGCACATCGTCGCTGTCGAACCAGGAGATCAAGACGCCCACGTCAGACCAGAATTTCCAGCCCATGATAAATGTGATAGCAAAGCGGAGCAAATTCTCACCAGTGGGGTGTTCAGCAGCATTGTCGCCCGTGATGGCGATGATACCGACGTAGAACAGGTCGATAAACAGCTCGTAGGAAGCAACCTCTTGCGCTTCTTTTGCACGCCATAGTAGTCCCTTGTGGAAGTACTGCCGCACAATCGGCTTCTGGTAAATGCGCATGAAGGAGCCGAGCTTGCGTTCGGCTCTCCACGTGTCCTTGTCAAAGCTTGATGCGCCTGACATCGAGTCTCCATCGGAGCCAGAGTCGTGCGTGCGTAAGTGTGCAGAGTAACCGTACTTGGAGAAGTTCGCATCGAGTTGCACCGCATGTTGAGATATCATGTGAATCTCAGTGCTGAGGGCATCGAGTTCGCGGATCACGCGCTCAAATTCCAGTGCAAGGTCGCCGTGTTCGGCCTGCAACCGTTTGTGCTGGTCCGAGTGATGTTCGTGGATGTGGCGGAGCGCTTCGAGCTGGGCTGGAATAAGTATTCATCATGATTCCGCTCCGGAAGGTGATATCTTCCATGGACTGGGTGGGATGCATATGGACTCACATGCTCAGGACTCCCATGAATGACCAGGTCAAAATCATCCTTCTCGTTTGACGCACTCAGGGTCTTCCTCAATGTATTCGCTTCATCAGGAGAATGCGCAACATGCACTTTCCGTCCATCAGGTCTGAAAAACTGCTTCAACCTCTTTCCCGTATGTCCATGCACATGTGGATGATGATGGTGCGTATGATGTGCGCTTGCAGGAGTTTCCGTTCCAAGTAGTGTTTGCGGAGTATCTGCCATCTTGAAGGTCCTCGAATCTTTGTCAGAATCGCAGGTGACGCTTGATGAATAGTGAACATGGGGGAACCGCGGAATATATCTTTGATCGTCATGCTTCGATCGGGCCTCGCTCCGCTGTCCTCAAAGAAGTGGTGGCTGATCTTGGATCTGCACTAGTGCCATGCTTGATTGGCTGGCGTGGAAGTGAACTTGGTGAATAAGCAGTGAATGTGCATGGTAAGCTGCACAGTGGCCATAGCTCCTGCTTTCAGGGTCCAGGTTGGCTTCAGGCACAGCGACGTGGGAGATGAGCGATAAGATCCGACCGGATCCGAGGTGCACTGCTGATGTATACTCGGCCTTCCGAACGACTCATTCATTCGAAACAGTATACTGCAGACTCAGAGCTTACGTGCAATACTGCGCAATCAAGCTCAAAGATGTTGTCGAGTTCGTCAGAGATTATGAAAGGCAACAAGCCTTTGCCGAGACCGCTTAGGACGAGAATGGTCTTTGCTAAGCAAAGTGGGACGCCTTATTGGTACGCAGGCCAAAACATCTCGTAGGCAGAAACAACGATGTTGCTGGCGATAACTATCGTGTTCCATGTAGTACCATTCGCCATCTTCTACTCGGCCTGCACTTTGTTCGCCGCAAGCTGCGCCTCATCCGGAAACCTGATAGTCCTCTGGACCTCTCGTTCACGCTCCCCACCACCAACATCTCCGCTATCGTTGACGACCTTCCGCCGTGGACCCTCGATTTCACTCCTGTCCACAGTTGGCGGAGCGGACAAGGGCATTGGCGCTTGGCTCGTCGCTCGCGAGGTGCTTCCCGAGTTGTGCCCAGACGGGACGATGGAGCGACCAATGCGCACAACGCATTGAGGTAGTGTGTCGCCGCGGCGCGACCAGCCAGGACGTCGGCGAATGCGCTGCTCTACGTCAACCGGTGTGCCGTCGGTGCTTTCTGAGACGTAGAAAGCTTGATCGTTGTCTTCGCGCTGGGTGGAGAGAGCGTTGGACAGGGTGCGCGGGATGAAGAAGCCTAGTTTTGCCATAGGGATGCTAAGTCCGTGAACGACCTGTATTGGTCAAGAAAGGTAATGAAATGAGACTCGGGTCACAAAGACTTACGATTGAGCAAACGCAAAGAAACCAGATCACGACATTCATGACCTCCATAAGATACTGCGCATCCTCCCTGACCTCGCCATCTACCGTGATCTTCCGCAGGAAATCTAGGCTCACATAGAGGTAGAAGATGGCACTAACACCGATGGGTCCAAAGAAGCCCACAAAAAGTGCTTGTCGTTTCTGCTCAATCTGCGGAATGTACTTGTGCATCGCGTAGACGATGGGTAACCTCCGAAGCATTAGCACTAAGATGCCGAGGAAGACGAGTCGAGTGAGCGATATGACGTTGTTGTGGTTGAAATCGGGCCATGGACACACGGCTCCGAACCAGATAAAGATGGACACGTTGAGTAGCATGTCGATGGTTGGTTGGAAGGAGTCGTCTTGGGTTTCGAGTCTGAACCAATCATCCCATGTGAAGGTGTTGCCGGCGATGAAGCAAGCAAGGACGTCGTCGCTGCCAATCATACCCATTGTACCGACGATGAAGAGCTATGAGCACGTCAGCTAAATTGCCGTAATCGATGTTGGATATCAACTTACAGCCAACGTGATAGCATGCACCAAGAAGCTCTCGCGATCAACATACTGTCTCTCCTCCGCCCAATGCAACAGCTCTTTTGCAATCCAACCCACGGCCGCACCATAAACCACACTCAATATGATGGTATACCCCCACGTCTCACCAAACCACATACCAAACGCACTCCTAACACTAAGATCCGAACCCTGTCCACCATGCCCAATATGCTCAATCAGATACAGCGGCAAGAACAAGAACGGGTATCCTAACCCATCATTCGCACCCGACTCCGCCACAACAATCTTCTGCAGCTCTTTCGGGATGTTCTTGTCCGCAAACTTGCCCTTGACAATCGAGTTGGATAGGACGGGATCAGTCGGCGTGACGCACGCACCTACAGCCAGCGCCTGCAAGAAGCTGATCTGCGGCACGAACGCAAAGACAAGCAGGCTCGTCACGAGCCACATGACGGTCATGCCTGGCCCGAGTAAGAGCGCTAGACTGCGCCATTCTGTCTTGAGGTACTTTGATGGGAGTTGAATGCCCGCGAGCACGAGTTGAACGCCCAGAACCAAGCGCGTGAAGTAGAGCGTGATAGTATCTAGATTCTCCACCGAGCCGAGTGCGTATTCTTCTGGATGCACCCAGTTCGTCGCATGTGGTGAGAAGATGACGCCCGCGATCAGAGATATGACTATGTGTACGTGAGCTGAGAGCAGTCAAGAAATTTGTACACGATTCTACTTACGTGATTCAGACAGGTACAACTTCTCCTTGAACCTAAATGGGGCCGCTGATTAGTCGCTTTTGCCAAGCGAATGGCATGTACTGCATTAGCTTACAGGTATGAGACAAGCCCAAAGATAGTAATGAATGCTCCTAACGTCGCGCACACAATGTTGAAGTTCGTAAGCGCTAGGAGAGGCATGTTCGTTGTTGTTGCGTTATTTTTCGCTCGTCGTACGCCGGAGCCCTACGTCACTTCTTCCTGGACAAAATACCGCAGTTGTGGTACTGTAAGCTGTATCATTGGGCGATGTCAAGGATTCCCACAAAGTGATATATTGTTACAAAGCCTCTGAGCTCGTCCAGAGCGATTGAGAGCGTGGAAAATGAAGTTAAATTGTTCGTGCTCGTGAGCAACCCGAAGGAAGGTCCAAGAAAACTGCCCCACATAGCGCACCTTGGCTGACAGCTTCGACAGTCATTATCAAGTCTCGAGCATTGCTTGTCGATAGTGGAAGTGATTGCATTTGATTTAAAGGTCATTGGACAAAAGTCCAGACTGATCAAAATGAACGATTTCACTAATATTTGCATGCACTCCACGTTGTTGTAAAGCTTCAAAAAATGTCGCGCAAGCCTATGTACAAAAACTCCAAATGCTAGTTTTCCCATTTACTCACTCAGCAAACAGCTTTACATGTTCGCTGCCGCCGCGGTGGGTTGTGGGCCATAACCAACTTGTGGATGTGGTGAACCAGGTGCCATGAAGTTTGTTTCGGGGTTCTTCTCCGCTTTCGCTGCTGAGCATCGTGCCATTGTTGGTGAACTGGGTATGAGTCAGTACAAGAGATTGGATGCTGCGGGTCCAGAAGAACTTACTTTCTTGAAATGGAATCTGTGAAGTAGAAGTTCTCGATAGCCTTCTTCAATGGTTCGCCTGATGCTTGTGCCCCCTTATTGTGGTCGACAAGCTGGACCTTGCTCAAGCCAGGCAGCGAAACAGGCTCCACAAGGTCGTATCTCCGGAGGGCAGGTGAAATCTCTTCCATGCGGTCTCGCAGAGCTTCGACATCGTCGTACGGTAGCTCGGCACCGAAGTACTCAGATGCTGCGCGGATGATCTTCCAATCCTCTCTTGAAGCACCTGGAAGGCCGACAGCAGCGCGAGACATTTGTACACGGCCCTCAGTGTTCACATAGGTGACCGACTTCTCGGTATATGCAGCACCAGGGAGGACAACGTCAGCAAGCGATGCGGCGCGGTCACCATGGTGGCCTTGGTAGACCACGAAAGCGTCCTTGGGAAGCTCTGCCTCGTCAATCTCATCCGCACCAAGCAACCAGATGAACTTGGGCTTCGTGTTGGCGACCTCTGGAGATGGGACGGTGAAGCCGACGTCGTAGGCACCAGTTCGGGAAGCTGTTCGCTGAAGGATGTTGTAACCGTTCCATTCTGGTGTCAGGAAAGTGCCCTTGTGCTTCTCAACGAAAGTCCCGATCTGTTCGAAGAACGACTTGGCGTCAGGGTGCTCAGCGACGGAGCTGCCGACAATGATCATAGGCTTCTTGGCAGACTGCAGTTTCTTCGCGAATTCGCCGGTTAGAGCAGTCTTCAGGTCGTTTGCGCTGGCTCCGAGTTTCTCATACTCAAAAGTGCTCTCAAAGTCCTCACCGACCAGGCCAATCTCAAGATCTGACCTCAGCCATTGCTTTCGGATTCGTGCATTGAGTACGGCGGCCTCATGTCGTGGGTTGGTGCCAATGAGTAGGATGGCATCGGCCTCTTCGACACCGTAAATCTTGGAGTTGAACGAGTAGCTGGACCGTACGTCGATACCGTGGGCAATAGGCGCGCTACCACCAGGTTGGTCGAGCGCCAAGTTGTCTGATCCGAGCTTGTTGGCAAGGTCCTTCATGGCGACGAGTGTCTCAGTCTCAACGAGGTGACCAGCAACAACCTTGAACTCATTGCCCTTTGGTGCGATCTTCTTGTAGGCGTTGCCAATCTCGACAAGGGCCTGCTCCCACGTGGCGGGCGCGAATTGACCTTCGGATCGGATGAGGGGGTTGACCAGGCGTTGTGTGCTGAGGGCATCGCAGGCGAAACGTGTCTTATCGTTGATCCATTCCTCGTTGACGTCGTCATTTAAGCGCGGGAGCACCCTCATAACCTGGAGACCTCGGGAGTCGACACGAATGTTCGACCCTAAACCGTCTAGCACATCCACAGTCTCTGTCTTGTACAGTTCCCACGGACGGGCTTTGAAAGCGTAGGGCTTAGATGTCAGGGCACCGACGGGGCACAGATCGATGACGTTGCCGGAGAGCTCGGTGTCGAGGGCGGTCTCGATGTAGGTACCAATCTCGAGGGAGTTGCCACGGCCGAAGGAGCCGAACTCGGGCGCACCAGCAATGTCGTTGGCGAAGCGGACGCAGCGAGTGCAGTGAATACATCTGTTCATTGAGGTCTGCCGTATGTCAGTATTGTCCATGCACATCGGGATCATCGAGTCCTACCTTGATCAATGGCCCGACGTTCTTGTCTTCAACCGCACGCTTGCCGCCAACCTCGTGGAAACGCCCGCGGTCACCGCCGTAGCGCATCGACTGGTCCTGGAGATCGCACTCGCCACCCTGATCGCAAATGGGGCAGTCGAGCGGGTGATTGGCGAGCAAAAACTCCATGACACCCTCTCGCGCCTTGTGCACGAGCGGCGAGTCCGTCTTGACGACCATGCCAGGCTGTACCGGCCACGCACACGAGGCTACAGGTTTGGGCGCCCGCTCCACCTCTACCAAACACATACGACAACTCCCGGCAATCATCAGCTTCTCGTGGTAGCAGTATCGCGGGATGGTAACTCCGGCCTTTTCGCACGCCTGGATGAGGGCCGCGCCGGCTGTTCGACGTGTTAGGACCGTGTCTGTAGCTGCAGCGTCACGTCAATAGCTGGCGTACCTTCAATCTTGACCTTCTTTCCATCTACACAACTCGTCAGCATGCATCCGCGGCGGCAATGGGTGGTGGCACAAACCTATGGTGAGCTCGACCTCTGCTGGCCGCGAGGCCGAGGCAGTAAAGGCCCGGCTGCCATTGAGGGCTGCACGGAACGCAGGCCTCTTCAGCGACCGGACAAAATGTTGCCGCAGCATTGTGAGGCTCGGGGCGATGGCGATAGTCGTACTCTGCGGAGCTTCACCTTGACGTTGACGATATGGGACGCACCTTCCCTTGGCGCGGCCCCGTCGCATAATCCGCTCCGTGATTGGCCGGTGCGCGGCCGCCCTGCCCAAAATTCTTTCGCCTGCCGCCCACTGCTTTCCTTCTCCAACTCATTCTGGGCGCATTTTATTGTAGGAAAGTTTGGCTCTTCACCGTGCTATCCTCTATTACGCGTCCTATAGCACGACTCACAGTGCGCCGTAGCTGGAGCAGAGGAGGTTTTCTGATGATATCTTGTTCCTTACCAACGTCGCTACATACTTTTCTAGATTTTTCGCTTCGAAAATGCTGGCCTTCCGAAATAAAGGCATCATGGAGGTGTCACGGTCTGGCCAATGCCATTTGCCTTGATTACTTGTCTTGACAGCCCTTGGCTCTGTCATGGAAAAGGTGCCGTTATAGGTACGATTATTTCTTACAGGTGATACATTCAAGGTCCTCGAATAGGACTGTATACCAGTGCCAATCGAATAGAGTAGTAGATACACAAATCAACTGGAGCGGATAGAGCACGACGATTGTACCACTACAGCTTTGGTTGCCATTATTGTGATGCTCAATGCGTGCTGAACGAGATGCTTTAAAATTGGGGCTCTCTCGATGCTTACGCAACTCCAAGCTGCGGGGAACACAACAGCTATGGTCAGCCCACCTTCGTCACATTCACTCCCATTACACAAATAGAGTCTTGATAATCTTTGGATTTCTTGTGCGTCATCTATCCTACTACAAACAGTCTACAAGCCCGACGGCGAGATATTAAGCTCTGCCCGACACTTTGCTGTCTACCGCTCTAATGCGTTTTCAGGATGGAAGAATAAAAGCCCTTTCGGGCAGATCAAAACGCCACAGGTGTTCGCAGAAAAGACTGCTCTAATTCATAACATCGTATCGTAGCCTACTCGTTGTCGCTCTCAGGACCAACCTCCATCTTCGCACCCTTCCCAGCAGTCGTCTTAGCGACGGGAGCTGACAGCTTCTGGGGAGGCACACCGAGACCGTTGTGGTTGCGGAAGAAGAGCACACCCTTGCCCTCGCCCTCAGCTCCAACGCTGGGCTCGACCCACTGGCACCAGCGAGCACTCTTCCACAGCGCCCTGAGGAAGCCGATCGAGCCGTCCTTGGTGTCCGCGCGATAGTGCCTGCCCATGACGGGCTTGATAGCCTCTGAAGCCTCATCGGCGTGGTAGAATGGGATGGTGGAGATGTAGTGGTGGAGAACGTGGGTCTCGACAATGCCGTGGAGAAGAGTGCGCCCGATGAAGCCAAACTCGCGGTCGATGGTCGCAGCGGCTCCTCGGGTGTATGTCCAGGTGGTGGCATCGTAGTGAGGCAGAGTCGGATCGGTGTGCTGCAGGAAGGTGATAGCAACGAGCCAGTGGTTGACCCACAGATACGGAAGGATGTACCAAACAAAGAGGTTGCCGAAGCCGAAGTTCTTGCCAACCCAGACGAGGGCACCGATGGTGACGGCGATACCGAGGTCGCTGAGCAAGATGAGGTGCTCATCCTTGCGTTCATACAACGGGCTAGAAGGGAAGAAGTGGTTGACACCGCCGCCGAAGCCGTTCTTCTTGCCCTTGCCCTTACCCTCGGCCTGACGCTCGTGGAAGTTGTGGCCAGTGACGTTGGACAAGATGTACAGAGGCCACCCAGCGATCTGCTGGCCAATGCTGTGCAGAAGGGTAGCGATGGGCGTCTCCTCGGCCAACTCGTCGATCTCGTGGATCAGCTTGCCAACGCGCGAAGCGTAGACCTCACGCGTCTTGGGCACGAAGACCATATCACGCTCCATGTGGCCAGTGGCCTTGTGGTGCTTACCGTGCGAGATCTTCCACGAGAAGTATGGGACGAGGAGGGCAGAGTGGCAGAACCAGCCGACGGTGTCGTTCAGTACCTTGGAAGGCGAGAACGACTGATGGCCGCACTCGTGAGCAAGAACCCAGAGACCAGTGCCGAAGAGACCCTGGACGAAAGTGTAGAGGGCCCACAGACCGGCGCGGACGGCAGTCGATGGAATCGTCTCGGGTGTTACGTAGTTGTGGAAGACGTAGAAGGTGGCAGCGAGCGAGGCGATGTCGCGGGCAACGTAGCCGAGGCCACAGAGACCAGATCGCTCGAAGCAGTGCTTGGGAATAGCATCGCGGATCTGCTTGATGGTGTAGTCGGGGATCTCGAACTCATTGCCGTATGTGTCGAGGAGAACGCCACGGGTGTTCTTGATTTCAGCTGGGCTCTCGTCGAGAGATGACAACGAAGTGTTGGAGGCAGACTGGGTGGGCGAGTCGAATGGAGAGTTGTTGCCGGGGGTCGAGACCGCAGAGTCGGCGGTGATGTTCCTCTTCAGCGTGGGCTGCTGGGCGCGAGCGGTAGTAGTTGCCATTGTGTAGAGTAGTGGCTGTGAATGGCAATTGCAGCAGGAATTTTAGCTACGAGGTATTATAGCCACAAGTCAATTGTGGTGGGGGAGGCGAGCGCTGCAGGACGGTTGCCGTCTTGTTGGGACGCAGGTCGCTTGTTGAGCTTGACGTGGAGTATGAAGATCAACTTCGTTGCAGCACACAGATAAGGTGTGGCCTCTGGAGCTTTGATTGAGAGGGAGAGAGGAGGACAGTGAGGGGAAGGAGGAAGGAAACAAAATGCTGCGAAGCGGGACAGTGCTTTAGGAGCAAAGCTTCCAGGCGTTGTCCACTGCGCCAGATTTTTGTAGACCCTTGGTGCGCTAGTCCAGGGAGGCGTCGAGAGGGAAGGAACTCACCCAAGCAGCGCGCACACAAATCGCTCCAGCTCGCGCACCGTCACGTCTCAACCACCACTAACTCCCTTCGGAACGATTGCCCTTCGTCGTCTCCATATCTTCGCCACCGCATTGTGCGCAATGCGACACAGCGGGCGTATCCACCGCGGCGCACGCAGGATGCGTTTTCTAGCCTCGCATCCCGCATTCTGCATCGCCTAGGGCACTCAAACTTCAGCAGATCCCTTCCAACCGCTGCCTTGGCGCCGTGTTAGGGCAAATATCGGCACGCAGACCGCCAGTTTGGGCCCATTATCGCGCGCTCTTGTCTCGGTCTTCTACAGGCTCGCCTAGAAGTCGGAAGCGGCAGGTACCAGCAACTTGCTGAGCCTGTCTGCCAACCGGCACACAGTCCAGAGTGAGACCAGGCTTGCGTGCAGTGATATTTTTAGCTATATGCTACTTTCCAGAATTTCTGAAGTTCATTGCACCCCGCTGTCGCACGCAATTGCTCATTCAAAGTCTTGCTGCAACTTCGCAGAAACTCGGGACAGATCTCCTGCAGGGTCTCGGCTACTTACAGGGGCGCCAGCACCAGGCACTCCGTCAAGCCGATTGATTCATTTGCGATTCGCCGAGGCATAGTTGTTGAACTACGAGCCACCCCTGCCACACGTGGAGGCGGAGCACATGGTAAACTGCTCGTCATCGCTTGGTCGAGCGCCGCGGTCTTCATCAGATAAGACTATGTAACATGTGAAGAACGTCTCCCAGACCAGGTTGTGTTGCGACCACATTGGCGAATCGTCAGACTTCATGGAGGATGGGAAGGCGTAATCTATATCATTACTGGCTGGCCCATTGATCCTGACGCAGAAACACATGAGGCGTCTCCATGTGCTCATAGTGCTTCAGAGGAGTGTTGAGACCTGAGGTTATCTCAACAGCATGTCAGATTCCACGATGTAGTACTGCCCTGTACTCATGGCCAGTCAACCACCGAAGTCGACATCCGCAACGCATGCGGTCTCTGCTGGGCTCAAGCGTAAGGCCACTTTGCTCAAGATTACGACTTGCTTGTTTAGCCGTATTGTCTTGTTGCAGGAAGTTCGCTCACGGTAAAGACTTGAGCCGTCATTCCGTCTCAGACACCATGCCTCATCTGCTGCGCGCATAATTCTTCCATGCCAAAAATGCCAACACGGCGACAATAGACACCCTTCCCACTAACGCAGTAGCAACAGCCTTCCGGACGATCGGATAATAGCCTTCGAGCATCGAGTTCACCGCAGCGCCCCTAGCAACCATCTTCGCCCGCCCCGTCTGTCCCCAGCCGCGTCCCACACCCAAGCCTGCTCTCCCGACCTCACCTGGTTTCTCTTCATACAGGCTGCCGACGCCTTCACTGCCGAATCCAGGTAGGTCTTGTATGTTGGGCTGATCGGGATGCTCGCTGCTCGTCATACTCGAAGTGCTCATTTCGATAGCCTTTTGCTTCCGGAAGCGATACGACATCGCCCACATTACGAATCGGACATCCCAGCTCGTGAAGGTCGGGTAGGTCCAAAGCTCTAGAGCGTTATGCGGCGGTATGTGTTCGAGGAAGTCGCTCACAACTCCCAGTGTCAATCCCCAGAGCAGTAATGGCGGCTTCTTGTCCCGTGCTCCGCCTTCTAGACCCATCAGAGTGTCTTTGAGTCTGCCCATTGTGCCGGTAGGTGACTCGTCTTGTGGTATGAAGTCCGGTATGGTGGCGCAAAGTGTCGAGGTTGATGGGACGAGATGTATCGCTGCAAACATCATCTTGCTCAACATTGCTTGCAGGAACCATCGCTTGATACCAAGTTCAGACTTTGCAAGTCGTGCGCTTACATCAGCGTACTCGTACGTCCGCAAGGAAGGTGATAAGAGAGCACGTATTGGTACCCAGTGCGAGGACGCAACCTCCGTGGGTTGAAGGCGTTGCGCAGGGTAGGATGATGAGGTCAGAAGATAGATGTATGGACATAAGACCATGAGTCTTGCAATCATCGTGATTAGCTTCGGAACGAAGAGGAGCCCAGAGTGACTCACGGTACTTTGCCCCAACTCGTAGTCACCACGCGCTGCGGCAGATTGCCGACTGCGATCGCGTTGGTGTAGCTTAGATCAATACCGACCTCCTCCAAAGCTTCTCGCATGGCTGTAATGGCATCATCGTCATCTTCGGGATCGCGTTTCCCTCCAGGCAGCGCGACATGCCCATTCCATTTGTCGCCGACTCTGGTAGCTCTTTTGATGAAAAGTATCTCTGGATCTCCATGCTTCACCCAATCTTGCTCAAAGAAAGCATCCAGTATATCTTGGAAGTTAAGCTTGTGACTTGAGACTGCTGATGAGCGACGACGTATCTTTGGAGATCGTGGCGCGAACGCAGGAACATCTTTGTCTGAGAGGGCAGGCCAATGGGAATAGTTGGGTTGTATGCGCAATATCAGAGCTACTGAAGCACGCTTAGGTAAATTTGGTGGGCACGCGACCTCGGGATACGGGTGCGCATTGAGCTCAAGCAGAACAGTCTTCAGATGATCGGTGAGGTCTTTTGCATTTGGCTGTGAAGACATGACTGCGTTGTTGTATGCAACAAGCGAAGGGATTGGTGCTTCGAGTTGAATAATAGTTTCAGAGGCCGCCAGTAATCCTTCTTGAGAACCAGATGATGTGTTTGGACGTGTCGCATATGAGTTTCGAGACGATCCCGAATAGAGAGAAAGAGATATCAGGCGCTTCGTACAAAAAATTTGTGGCGCGTGATACAGTGGGGATGTAGGAGTGAAGATGTCCAAAGCTCAACGACATTTTGGAGAACCGAGGTTTCTGCGGAATTGTTCTTGCAATGATTGGCCGATACCATCGCGTAGTAAGACAGCTTGTTTGAGACGAAGATGGGAGTCACTTGATAACATAATTGTGCTGCCAGCTTTGCAGTGAATTGTCCGTGTAGGCCCTCACGCTGAATCGATGAGGGGGTTGTTCATGAAGGTACAATGGTAGTTGCTGCATTTGGAAGGCAGAGCTTTGACCAACCCGATCTCGGGAGGCGCGACCTGGTGGGGTAAGTGACGCGCGCGGGGCGGCTCAACTTTTTTGAAAAAGTATCTCCAGATTGGTACCGTACTGTGAAAGTGATTTTTCCATTCCTTTTCTCCATTACTCGTTCTTCCGAACCTTTCATCGAAACCGATTCACAATGACAGGCCAAAAGACTGGTATGGCATTTCCAAAATTGTGCACCATGTGAAAGTTAATAATAACAGCCATTCTGTCCGTGTACGACAAGACAGGTCTGCTGGATCTGGCGAAAGGGCTTCATGAATGCGGTGTCCGACTGCTCGCGTCTGGAGGTACGGCAAAGATGATCCGCCAGGCCAACTTCCCCGTGGAAGATGTCTCGGCCATTACCAAGGCGCCTGAGATGCTCGGTGGTCGCGTCAAAACCCTTCACCCTGCTGTTCACGGAGGCATTCTCGCGCGCAATCTCGACTCCGATGACTCAGATCTATCGGCGAACAGCATTGACAAGATCGACTTCGTTGTCTGCAACCTATACCCCTTCTCCGAGACGGTCGCGAGAATCAATGTCACAATTCCAGAGGCAGTGGAGGAGATCGATATTGGTGGCGTTACTCTACTCAGGGCGGCAGCAAAGAACCACGCGCGTGTCACCATCATCAGCGACCCCAACGACTACCATGACCTGCTCACCGAGCTTAAGAAGGACGGTGAGGTCTCGGAGCGCAGCAGACAGCGATACGCACTGAAGGCATTTGAGCAGACCGCAACATATGACAGCGCAATCTCGGAGTTCTTCAGGAAGAAATACGCAGGCGACGGCGACCAATTCTTGCCTCTGCGGTACGGTGCGAATCCTCATCAAAAGCCAGCGACAGTCTCGATGCCAGATAAGGCGTTGCCATTCAAGGTGTTAGGTGGCGCTCCCGGATACATCAACCTCTTGGATGCACTCAACGCGTGGCCTCTCGTACAAGAGCTTAGCCAAGCCCTGAATTATCCCGCTGCTGCAAGCTTCAAGCACGTCTCACCTGCGGGCGCGGCCATCGGTGTGCCGCTGAGCGAACAAGAGCGCAAGGTATACATGGTCGATGATATCGAGGGCCTTGAGAGCTCGGGATTGGCGCAGGCATATGCGAGGGCGCGTGGCGCGGACCGCATGTCAAGCTTTGGCGATGTCATCGCTCTGTCGCATGAAGTTGATGTGAGATATGAAATCGTGTGGCTTAAGAGATACATTCTGATGCATTATAGGTTCCTACCGCGAAGATCATCAGCCGAGAAGTATCAGATGGTGTCGTTGCACCGGGCTACACAGCCGAGGCGCTTGACATCCTCAAGAAGAAGAAGGGCGGCAAGTATCTCGTGCTCCAGATGGATCCCGAATATGTGCCAGCCACAGAGGAGACACGAACTGTGTTTGGCATTACGCTGAAGCAACATCGCAACGACGCAAAGATTGTGCCTTCGGACACTTTCAACCACGTTATTGTGCCCAAGAACGCCAGCACTCTACCCGAGTCTGCCCAGCGAGACTTGACAGTCGCCACTATTGCGCTGAAGTACACACAATCGAACAGTGTTTGCTACGCACTCAACGGTCAGATCATCGGTCTTGGTGCTGGTCAGCAATGTAAGTCGACCATATGCAATCAAAGCAGGGATCGTACTGACAACATACAGCTCGAATCCACTGCACTCGTCTGGCAGGCGACAAGGCCGACAACTGGTGGATGCGCTTCCACTCTCGCACCCTCGGTCTCAACTTCAAGAAGGGCACCAAGCGACCATCGAAATCGAACGTCATCGACCTCCTTTGCTCTGGACTAGTTCCCGAGTCAGGCGCTGAGCGTGAAGATTTCGAGTCTTACTTCGACGAAGGCCAGATTCCCGCGCCGTTCTCCGCCGAAGAGCGCAAGGAATGGTTGTCAAAACTAGAAGGCGTGGCTGTTAGTTCAGACGCTTTCTTCCCATTCATCGACAATGTGTTCAGGGCAGGCCGAAGTGGGGCGAAATACATCGCCGCACCGACAGGTAGCCAGAACGACGGCGCTGTCTTCGAGACGGCAGAGAAGCTCGACATCACGTTCGTGGAGCAGCACATCAGATTATTCCATCACTAGATGACGATCGAGCTTGCGAATGACGGTTAACGGAAATGACTTTCATGTTGGCTGATCCCTCTGGGTACATAGGCTTTAGGAGGTTCGGATTTTCAAAAGCTGAGTACTTCAACATCAGGTAGATACCAAAATAACGGAGCATGATTCATTACCAAGCTGTGAATGTTTCTCCTAAGCGCTGTGGAGGGGGATTAGTCGCTTGCTCACAACCAATTGTCCCGATGTTTGCTTCACGATACAAGGTAGGCGCGTTGGCGGGGTGATGATCCCAATGCGGAAAGGCGCATTGGACCTGGAAGAAATGGCAGGCGCTCACCTTCACCGACTTCCACCTCGTCGCAACAACAAACCACTGACCAACCTTTCGATCGCGTAACAATTCGTCCTCTCGAATCACCAGCCTTTTTGGAAGCAATCTCCACCACGAATTCTTCGCACAATATGTCTGCCCAGCCTGAAGACCACCAGATGGAGGGTGTCCACGACCCCGCTACCGAGGGCAAGGGCAAGGGAAAGGCGCCTGAGGCAGAAACCATGGAGGAGTCTATGGATGATGACTCCAGCGACGAGTCCGCCGCCGAGGACCAGGTGCGTCTCATGCCGCAATGTCAGAACATGGAGCAAGCTGCTAACAAACTGCTTTAGGGCGATGTTGGTATGTGATCTATTGTCGCGCAGGGATTGCGCCTCCTAACACTTCCAGTAGCCGACGATGCGGATGAGGACGACCTCCACGAGATCGAGACTGCGAACATCATCGGCTCCCGCACGCGTGGCAAGAATATCGACTTCGCCAAGGCCAACCAGGAGCTCGGCGAAGATGAGGATGAGGACGATGATGAGGACTTTGTCGACCAGTCCGCTGTTGATCCCGACGATGAGATGAAGGATTAGAGAGTTCCATAGACCACTCTTTTCGTCTTCTGGTATATACGCGATGCGATCTACCAGCTTCGAGCATTAGGAATTGCGACAACTAACAGCCTCAAGACTTCTTCATCGCGATGACAATGTTTTCGATTGCCACATCTGGGTCGGGCTTGGTAAACAAAGCTTCTGGAGCATTGGGTAGCGGGAAAGCTCATACAACCATTGGAGTCTTGGCGCGTTGCTGCATGGAGGGTGGCGAGGCAAAGCGTCTGTTGCGCGTGCACAGAGCGTTCTCTTTCGCACGACCACTCGCGCAAGCATAGCATCAGCTCATACGAAACGAACATGAAAGATACCACAATCTTGGTGCCGACTATGCGTACAGGGCAGTGACGGGGACGTGAAGATATCATGGCACATCGGGGTTATTCCCACACTTATTCCCTCGAGTGCCGTTGAATATTCAGCTTGAGAGTGTTAGATGGAGGACCAGACTGGCATCTTTGCCGACAGCTATCCGGGCAGTACCCATGTGGGGGCTGCAGCTTTCACCACCGTTGAAGCGGGTATGGCCCCTTCAATGCGCGGAAGCCACGAAAATTACAGGCACAACCGATGATTGTAGCAGAGCCAACACCGGTACTTGCGTGCCATGTGGGACCAGGGTCGCAACCGACAGTTAGCCTCGCCTGCGAAGCGTCTTAGACCTTGAAGAAGAACTCGGATCTCGCTTCCGAACTAAGGTCAGCACCGGAAGACATTTGTGGACGGAGGCGCCCGAGACGAGTCTCGTTTCGACGTACACACTCCGAGGTGCCTCAGCAAGTACCCACTTGTGATGGCACAGTCTATGATTCATGGAATATGCATTTGTTCTCTAGTCCAGTGTTGCCCTCGCCTCTGCCTTGCGCGTAGACTGAGGAGTAGGGCGGCTTTCTGATTCGTGGAGCGTCTACTAATGGTGCCCGCTTGATTGGTACAGAGATCTGAGTCCATGCTTTTCCGAGATCTCTTCCGCGCACGGCCCTCTACTGCCACTAACGAACGCTTTGCCAAGTGGGCTGGACGCTGAGAGACGTTGCGATGGCGAAGTGCGGTCCGACAGCCCGCAACGGCCGTCAAAGTATGGGATACCACACGGAGTTTTGCCCTGAACAGCAGAACCCCAAAAGCAAATCTGCAATGCATCACGAGGCCAACAGCTCAGAGTGACGGGTGCTCGTGTAGGAAAGATCTCCGCATACACGCAAGCTCCACCCCCATGGCACGACGGTCGAATAACCATCATGAGATTCTTTGATGTCAACCCTCTGAGCACGCCGCTTCCGGAACAATTTTGCAACTCCCACTCTTGCCTTCTCCGATCCTGAACCGGAAATGCGACAAGCCTACGACGAATCATCCAGTAATGACTCTACAGAGTTCATGACTTCGAACGAAATTATTGTTGAGAAGCTGAGATCAGCTCAGGTCGGATGGTCGTTGCTGCCAGCACACTGAGAGATCCTGGAGTATCCGCCGCGTGCTGTGCACAGGTCGGAAAAGGCGATATCGGCCTGGCCACCTCGAAGCTTGAGAGGGTCCTCGGAAAGACTGGTGGAGGAAATGAAACTATGTGTTCTCGTGACTCATGGAAACTTCAAACGAGGCTTCTCCCGCTCTGTTCTCCCGTCAGCTACCAGAGGACATTCCGACTTATTCCGACCGATGTTCTCTGCAGGCCGTGATGGGATACGCCGTCAAGTACGCCCGAGCTACCACATACGATTCGAAACAGATGGATTTGTTTTGCAAGTCGCTAGCACGAGGAACATCGCTACATATGCACGACGCAATGATGTCGATGACTGCGCACACACACAGCTCATCGGCATTCCGCTGAGAGATGGCGGGTCCTTATGATCTCCCGTCCTATGAGCGCCACCACCGCCATCCTCCGCGCGCGCTGTCCGCCCTTGGAGGCGATAAGGACAAGATGAGACAACATGAAATTACCACAGCGAGGAGGAGCTCACCGAAGCGAGGCCGCCGGGCCAATTGTGGTCATGTATGATGCGTGGGCTGCAGCGACAATCTGGCCAGTGGAGCTTGCAAGCAGCGGGAACATGCAGGCTGCACGTCCTGTCAGTGCGACTTCGGGGCTCAGGATTGGGTACGCTTCTGCAACCAGGGCCTGACCGCCTGCGCCTCCAGCCTATCCGCCTCGCTCAATTGTCATGGAGTGGCAGAAAACCGTGGGGTAGCAACCATTTTTCGAATGCGCGACACAGCTGCGCGCAGTCGTTCAGCGTATCTGCACACGAGCATTGCTAAAAGGAAGCCTGTCGTGCGTTGGAGCTGCAGTCCCGCCGTCACAGAAGGGTCAAAGTAAATGGCGAGCACAACCACGGTGCGCTGAAGACTGCTCGGTCTCATGGTGGTTTTGGAGGGGCGCGGAAACAAAGGTCTGGCATGTGCCGCATTCAGAGTACACAACTTGATAGAAGCTATATACGAATAGAGTACCAAGACCAACTCCAAGCCCACACAAATGCAGCACGTACAACACGCAAGCGGGACTCGCTCAGAAGAGAGCGGAAACGCCCCCTTCGGCCAATAGCCGGTCTGGATTCGCTTCCAGAGTGAAGGTGCTAGCGTCCTCAGAAAATAATCCCCACTCACAAGCCCTCCGCTCTCCCATTCATAAGCACCGCCGCCGAACCTCCCGCAACCTTCTTTTGTCCTCCTACTCGATCAATCCAAAGTTGCTTTCCGGAACCCCGCGAGTCGCACGCAAGGCCAGTTCCGACTGCTACTACACCACGTAAGTCAGCCCTGCACTCCACAATTACCTCCGCTGCATATCCTGTACCTTTCGGCCACATAACGTTCGAATCCTCACCACCTGCTGCGCGAGCGACCTTAGCGGCCGCCCTACGTCGTGTCTGAACACAACCCCGCGCCACCTTATTTGCCGGCTCTTATCAGCGTATTCTGAGCTGCGAAGTTGCTATCAGTCGCCGCTGCGTGTGAGGCAGCGTCATAGGCCCCAATTGCCCGGAGACGGGCAATTGGAAAAGGTGACGACGCTGGCCCATCATTGCGCTTGTTCTGGGAGTGATAGACGCTTGCACACCAAACTACTGTCTCCCCCCGCCTGCATATTTTGCTTTTGGGCTAGAGCTAGTGCATTTGTTACCCAAGATAATCGAGCCTCGGACTCCAAACCACAAACAACATTCACACTTTCCTGGTCTGAGTGCTAATCTTCGACCTAGACTTCAAGCATCCACCAGAGCAGCAGCTCTCCATCGAAGCCTCGCGCTGCCCCCGCCAACCCACCATATCGGTAACTCACCACACGAACCCTCATCAGCCACCCTAAAAATTCGGCCTGTCGCCGATATAATGGGTCAGGTCTCTTTCACCGAGGATACAAAATTGCCCCAGGATACCCAGATCGAAGAGGAGCAAACATCGGTGTTTGCTTATCAAGATGGCCCGGAGAACAAGTCCTGGGCGGGTGCGCTGCCCTTGAAGCAGGGTCTCTATGATCCGGAGCTGGAGAAGGATGCTTGCGGAGTAGGCTTCGCTGCGTGAGTACACCGACTTCAAGTTTGCGCGAGGATGTGAGAGCTGACTTTTCTGCAGCCATATCAAGGGCAAGGCCAGTCACAAGATTGTCTCCGATGGTAAGAGCAAACACGATTCTCCGAGCGCGTATAAACAACTGACAAAAGTATAGCACGATCATTGCTGTGCAACATGACCCATCGAGGTGCAGTGGGTTCAGATGCACGAGATGGCGACGGTGCAGGTGTAATGACCTCCATCCCCCATCGATTCTTCCTCAAGGAGTTCGAGCGCGAACAAGGCTACAAGCTGCCCCCGCTTGGCCAGTACGCAACTGGTAACCTGTTCTTCAAGCCGGACCCCACGATATTGGACGAGACCAAGTCCATGTTCGAGGATGTCGCGGATCAGTTAGATCTGAGAGTGCTCGGATGGCGAGTGGTGCCTCGCGACTCTACACTTCTTGGACCCGCAGCTCTATCGCGCGAGCCCATCATTCTACAGCCATTCGTTGTTATGAAGACCGCGTACGGCACAGGACGAGAGCCTAATGCCGACTGGGCAGAGAAGTTCGACACTGGTCGCTTCGAGCGCCAATTGTATGTCATGCGAAAGCGTGCTACACACGTCATTGGCCTTCATAACTGGTTCTATATTTGCTCGCTGAGCAACAAGAACATTGTTTATAAGGGTCAACTATCTCCTGTCCAGGTCTACGAGTACTACCACGACCTGCTCAACGTCGATTACGAGGGTCACTTCGCCTTGGTGCACTCTCGTTTCTCGACAAACACATTCCCCAGCTGGGATCGTGCACAGCCCTTGCGATGGGCGGCTCACAATGGTGAGATCAACACATTGCGGGGCAACAAGAACTGGATGCGGGCACGTGAAGGTGTCATGAAGTCCAATCTTTTCGGAGACGAGCTCGATCTGTTGTACCCAATCGTCGAAGATGGTGGTTCCGACTCTGCGGCTTTCGACAATGTGCTCGAGCTGCTCACGATCAACGGCGTCCTCTCGTTGCCCGAAGCAGTCATGCTTATGGTACCAGAGGCATGGCAGGGCAATCACACCATGGACCCCGCCAAGCAAGCCTTCTACGAATGGGCTGCTTGCATGATGGAGCCGTGGGATGGTCCTGCGCTCTTCACCTTCTCAGATGGTCGGTACTGCGGTGCCAATCTAGATCGAAATGGTCTACGTCCTTGCCGTTACTATGTAACCGATGACGACCGCATTGTCTGTGCCTCCGAAGTTGGTACCATTTCCATCGAGCCTGAGCGTGTCGTCCAAAAGGGCCGTCTCCAGCCCGGTAAGATGTTGCTCGTCGACACTGTCGCTGGACGAATTGTCGATGATGCCGAGCTGAAGAAGACCGTTGCTGAGCGCAACGACTTCCGCGTATGGATTGAGAAGAATCTTCTTACGCTGCCAAAGGTTATGCAAAAAGTCAGCGAGAAAGGCATCGATCTGTCGTCCACTCTCACAGAGACCAAGCTACACGAGGACCCACGCCTTCGAGCATTCAACTACTCGCTCGAGCAGGTCAGTCTGCTTCTTGGTCCCATGGCTGCCGACTCCAAGGAAGCTCTTGGGTCCATGGGTAACGATGCCCCTCTTGCCTGCTTGGCTACCCAGCCGCGTCTGCTATACGAGTACTTCCGCCAGCTTTTCGCTCAGGTCACCAACCCTCCCATTGATCCCATCCGAGAGGCTATCGTCATGTCTCTCGAAGCTTATGTCGGTCCTCAGGGCAACTTGCTGGAGATGGACGAGTCGCAGTGCCACCGCATGCTTCTTTCCTCGCCTATCCTCTCGCTGGAGGAGTTCAAGGCCATGACAAACACATCTACTCTGCATCCCGAGTGGACTGTGAAGACTATCGACATCACCTTTCCCAAGAGCGAGGGCACAGAAGGATACATGAACGCGCTTGATCGCATCTGCGAAGAGGCCGCAGAGGGTATCAGTAACAGCGACAACATCATCGTTCTTTCCGACCGCGCTACTTCACCTGATCGTGTTCCTGTCTCTGCCTGCTTGGCAACTGGTATGGTTCACCACCACCTTGTCCGCAACAAGTGGCGATCCAATGTCGCCCTTGTCGTTGAGACTGGTGAGGCTCGTGAGGTTCACCACATGTGTGTTCTCGTCGGATATGGTGCCGATGCTATCAGCCCATACCTTGCCATTGAGTGTATCCTGAAGATGCACCGCGAAGGTCTCATCCGCAAGAAGCTCAGCCCCGAGCAGCTCATCGACAACTACAGGCACTCCTGCGATGGTGGTATCTTGAAGGTCATGTCCAAGATGGGTATCTCGACCCTGCAATCCTATAAGGGCGCTCAGATTTTCGAGGCTCTTGGTCTCGATGACACTGTCGTCGACCGCTGCTTCACCGGCACTGCATCTCGTATCAAGGGTATGACATTCGAACTTATCGCCCAGGACGCTTTCGCTCTCCACGAGAAGGGGTACCCGACCAACCCTATTGTCGAGGTTCCTGGCCTTTCTGAAACCGGAGAATACCATTGGCGCGATGGTGGCGAGCCTCACGTCAACGACCCGACTGCTATGGCCAACATCCAGGATGCCGTTCGCACCAAGAACGACAAGTCGTACGAGGCATACTCCATTGGTGAGTATGAGCGCATCAAAGACTGCACTCTTCGTGGTTTGCTTGACTTTAACTTCGATGATCGCGCGCCTATTCCGATTGATCAGGTTGAGCCTTGGACAGACATTGTCCGTCGCTTCGTCACTGGTGCTATGTCGTATGGCTCCATCTCCATGGAGTCTCATTCCACTCTTGCTGTCGCCATGAACCGTCTTGGTGGCAAGTCGAACACTGGTGAGGGTGGTGAAGATCCCGAGCGCAGCTTACGCATGGAGAACGGGGACACCATGCGCTCTGCCATCAAGCAGATCGCATCCGGACGCTTCGGTGTCACATCCAATTATCTCGCCGATGCCGACGAGCTTCAGATCAAGATGGCTCAGGGCGCTAAGCCTGGTGAGGGTGGTGAACTCCCCGGCCACAAGGTCTCAGGCTCCATTGCTAAGACTCGTCACTCCACTCCTGGTGTCGGTCTTATCAGCCCTCCTCCCCATCACGATATCTACTCGATTGAAGATCTCAAGCAGCTGATCTATGATCTGAAGTGTTCCAACCCGCGCGCTCGTGTTTCAGTCAAGCTCGTCTCCGAGACTGGTGTTGGTATCGTCGCTTCTGGTGTCGCGAAAGCCAAGGCTGATCACATCCTCATTTCTGGTCACGATGGTGGTACTGGTGCCTCTCGATGGACTGGTATCAAATACGCCGGTCTTCCTTGGGAGTTGGGTCTTGCCGAGACTCATCAGACTCTTGTCCTCAACGATCTTCGTGGTCGTGTCATCGTTCAGACTGACGGTCAACTTCGTACTGGACGTGATGTCGCTATTGCCTGTCTGCTTGGTGCTGAGGAGTGGGGTTTCGCGACTACGCCTTTGATCGCCATGGGCTGTATCATGATGCGCAAGTGCCACTTGAACACCTGCCCTGTTGGTATTGCCACTCAAGATCCTGAGCTCAGGAAGAAGTTCGCCGGTACACCCGAGCACGTCATCAACTTCTTCTACTACATCGCCAACGAGCTCCGTGCGATCATGGCCAAGCTAGGCTTCCGCACCATCAACGACATGGTCGGTCACTGCGAGTTCTTGCGCATTCGCGAGGACCTTCGCACGGCCAAGACTGAGAACATCGACTTGTCTCTCATTCTGACTCCTGCCCACACCCTCCGCCCGGGCGTTGCCACCTTCAACGTCCGCAAGCAGGACCACCGTCTCCACGTGCGCCTTGACAACAAGCTCATCGCCGAGTCTGAGCTTGCACTTGAGAAAGGTCTCCCAGCACGCATTGAGTGCGACGTCGTCAATACCGACCGTGCGCTTGGTGCCACACTCTCATACCACATCAGCAAGCGTTACGGTGAGGCTGGTCTGCCGCAAGACACCATCCACGTCAACATCCGTGGTTCAGCTGGACAGTCCTTTGGTGCTTACTTGGCCTCCGGTGTCACACTCGAGCTTGAGGGTGACTCCAACGATTATGTTGGCAAGGGTCTCTCTGGTGGTCGCTTGATCATCTACCCGCCTCGCACTGCCGTCTATCGCGCAGAGGAGAACATCCTCATCGGCAACGTTTGCTTGTACGGTGCCACCAGCGGTACTTGCTTCTTCCGTGGTATTGCTGCCGAGCGCTTCTGCGTCCGTAACTCTGGTGCCACTGCGGTCGTCGAGGGTGTCGGTGATCACGGCTGCGAGTACATGACTGGCGGTCGTGTCCTCGTCCTTGGCTCGACTGGACGCAACTTTGCTGCCGGTATGTCTGGTGGTATTGCTTACGTCCTTGACATCCACCAGGACTTCGAGCAGAAGGTCAACCAGGAGATGGTTGAACTCTCCGGCATCGAGGAGCCCGAGGAGATTGCGTACGTGCGTGGCTTGATCGAAGATCATCACCATTACACTGGATCCGAGCTCGCTGCTCGTATCCTTCTCGACTTCACTCGCGCGCTTCCCCGCTTCGTTAAGGTCATGCCAGTCGACTACAAGCGTGTGCTCATGGAGGAGCAGGCCAGGGCGGCTGAGAAGAAGAAGGCGGAGTACCCCCTGCCCATCCTGCCTGGCAACCCTGTCCGCGCAGCCCACGAGGAAACCCGCAAGGCTGAGCACGAGCATGAGGCCAAGGAGAAAAAGAAGAGCGATTTGCTTGATATCGAGGAGAGTGTTACCGACGCCAAGGTTGAGAAGAAGAAGGCACTCGTTCTGGACAAGACTCGTGGTTTCATGAAGTATCAGCGCCGCGCTGAAAAGTACCGCAACCCCAAGACTCGCACTCGTGATTGGGCGGAGCTTTCGCAGCGTCTGAACGAGGACGAGCTAAAGTACCAGTCTGCTCGCTGCATGGACTGCGGTGTACCGTTCTGCCAGTCCGACACTGGCTGCCCGATCTCCAACATCATTCCCAAATGGAATGAATTGCTCTTCCGGGGACAATGGCGCGATGCTCTCAACCGTCTGCTCCTAACCAACAACTTCCCTGAATTCACCGGCCGTGTTTGTCCTGCTCCCTGCGAGGGTGCTTGCGTTCTTGGCATCAACGAAGACCCCGTTGGCATCAAGTCGATCGAGTGCGCTATCATCGATCGTGGTTTCGAGATGGGCTGGATGGTCCCATCGCCGCCTCAGCGCCGCTCTGGCAAGACTGTTGCCATCATCGGATCCGGTCCAGCTGGTCTTGCCTGCGCTGATCAGCTCAACAAGGCTGGTCACTCCGTTACTGTCTTTGAGCGTGCCGATCGTGTTGGAGGACTCTTGATGTACGGCATTCCCAACATGAAGCTCGACAAGAAGGTTGTGCAGCGCCGTGTCGATTTCTTAGCCGCAGAGGGCGTCACCTTCAAGACCGGCGTCACCGTCGGCGAGGAGGGTCAGCCAACGCTTGACTCTCTGCGTGGAGAGTACGATGCCGTTGTCTTCGCGACTGGTGCCACCGTTGCCCGTGACTTGCCCATTCCCAACCGCAACTTGGACGGCATCCACTACGCTATGCAGTTCCTGCACAAGAATACCAAGTCGCTGCTCGACTCCGAGTTAGCGGATGATGCTTACATCTCCGCCAAGGATAAGCACGTTGTCGTCATTGGAGGTGGTGACACTGGTAACGACTGCATTGGTACCTCGGTCCGCCACGGTGCTAAGTCGGTCGTCAACTTCGAGTTGCTGCCTCAGCCACCACCAGAGCGCGCCCGCGACAACCCATGGCCACAGTGGCCCCGTATCTTCCGCACAGATTACGGTCACAATGAAGTCAAGACCCACATGGGCAAGGACCCTCGCGAGTACTGCGTTATGTCCAAGGACTTCGTCGATGATGGCAATGGCAACGTCAAGGGTATCAACACCGTGCGTGTTGAGTGGACCAAATCCGCCTCTGGTGGTTGGGACATGAAGCACGTCGAGGGCAGCGAGCAATTCTTCCCCGCTGATCTTGTCCTGCTCTCCATGGGTTTCTTGGGTCCCGAGCAGCGCGTCATGAACGACGTGGTCGAGCTTGACGGCCGCAAGAACATCAAGACTCCACCGGGCAAGTACAACACCAACCTGCCAGGTGTCTTTGCGGCTGGTGATTGCCGTCGTGGTCAGTCCCTGATCGTCTGGGGTATTAACGAAGGTCGCCAGTGCGCTCGCGATGTTGACTCTTCCCTTACTGGTCACGCCACTCAGCTGCCCGTGACTGGTGGTATCGTCAAGGCCTCTCCTCTTCAGCTTCACAGCAAGGCCAATGGTTCCGCCGTGGCTGTCACAGCTTAAATATGTTTTGAATATGTAGGACATGAGTATACGAAAAGAACGGTCACGAAAAGAGGGTCACGGGGAAGGGATTCTGAAACATCATTTTGGGTCGCATGGAGTTTGGCATTTGATATCACGCATTTTCCTCTCGTTCTACCTGCAAGATACCTCTCTCGATCTGGAGTCTCTTCTGGGCGGCATTTGCAGTGTATCTACCTTTCACTTTGTCTTCGCACCAATTTGTGTATATATGCGAATTACTATTGAATATCAGAATTCACTTAACTCAGTGTGCCTTTGACGATGCCTTTGTGACGCGAGTGCGTGCAGCAAGCGCAACCAGTAATGCGTCTTGGCGAGGCGGCTCGGATGACGTCAGCGCGTTCGCGTCTGTAGCGAGAACATGATCAGGTCACCGCCTATGAAATAGCAACACTCCCCTGCTTGACCTTAGCAAACCACATTCGATATGTGCAGGTAACACGACGCAGCGAGGATGTTACCACGACGAGGCTACTACAGTGCTGGTCGGCGGCCATCCCAGCTCGTCACCAGGTTGGTGAAAGAAGCTTCGCAATATTGCAGATCACCCGCACGTGCTGACTGGATGCAGGAGCTCAGCACTGCCCTCACGCTTTCGGGCCTCACCAACAGGCTCGTTGCGACCATGGGCTGTCACAAGTCGGTATGCCTCGCTACAGGCTGGCGAAGACAAGACCGGCCATATCAGCGCGGGACCCAATGAAGGCATCCTCTTTTTCAACAATGTGTTTCCCATTCAGATTCGCAAGATATTCGGTCTTCCGATGCCAAGACTACTGGATAGGATCATGAGTCCCACAATTTCTGGAACGGATCCAAATGGCGTAATTGAGCGAGCAAAAGCTAAGCGAACCCTTCCAATACAGTCGACCGAGATCCTCCCTCGGGTGAGAGAAGGCGGAGCTTTCGTCAAGTTTACGCACGATGGAAGCACACCGACATCAGAGATTGAGAAGATATTGCAGCAGTATCTCCGAGATGAGCCTGTGAAGCCATGGTGGAGTCCGTGGAAACGAATGCGTGCCAAGATGGTCAAGGGACGACCGTGGGTCGAAGATATGATGCGTATACCGGCACCACGACTACGCGTTGAGTTTGTTCCTGGCGAGCCTGGCGCACCGGTCACGGACGCTGTGGAGTTGAGTCAAGAACAGCTCTTTCAATTTTTTAGGCCATATGGCAAGCTGGGTGATATTGTCATGCAGCCTTCTGACTCAAAAATACTTCCCAAGTTTGCCTATCTGGACTACTCGAGCATTGGGAAGGCAATCATGGCAAAGAACTGCATGCATGGTTATCTGGTCTCGGAAGCCGAAGGAGGTGGAGCGAAGGGCACGTTCTTGCGCCTGAAGTACGAGCAGAAGATCAAGCCTCGCTACATCAGAGACTGGATATTCAGCCATCCGAGAATCATCATCCCGATCGTGGCAGCACTCATTGCTGGTACTGTGGCTATTGTGTTCGATCCCATCCGCACATTCTTCGTAAAAGCACACATTACCAGAACTCTCCATTTTGAGGACAACAAGTGGTATAAGTGGATCAAGGGCTACGCAACCGATATCATCCATGGCCACAAACGCAACGAAGACGACTCGTACGATGCTATTTGGGATGACCGCAAGAGCAACATCGAACAGATCCAGACTTGGCTAATGGAGACCGCCGACACTTTCATCATTGTGCAGGGCCCGAGAGGGTCTGGTAAGAGAGAATTGGTCGTAGATCAAGCACTTCAGGATAAGAGATTGAAGCTTGTTATCGACTGCAAGCCAATACAGGAAGCTCGTGGCGACAGTCCGACAATCAGCGCCGCTGCTGCTTCCGTTGGGTACAAGCCTGTGTTCAGCTGGATGAACAGCATCAGCGGCATGATTGATATGGCAGCACAAGGTGCTACTGGTGTAAAGACTGGCTTCTCGGAAACGTTGGAAACTCAGTTGAACAAGATCTGGAATACAACTACTACCGCGCTCAGGGAGATTGCTCTTGACCATCGGCACAAAGACGACAAGGACGCCAACCTCGCGGACGATGATTGGCTCGAAGCTCATCCTGAGCGCAGACCGATCGTTGTCATCGACAATTTTTTACACAAGAGCCAGGAGAGCGGCATTGTCTACGATAAGCTTGCAGAGTGGTATGTACGCATTTGAAGAAAATTCCGAAAGATACTGACGAAACAGGGCCGCTCGATTGACAACGACGAATGTCGCACATGTTATCTTCTTGACGAATGATGTTGCCTTCAGCAAGTCTCTATCGAAGGCGCTTCCCGATCGTGTCTTCCGCCAGATATCACTCTCTGACTGCAGTCCTGAGGTCGCGAAGAAGTTTGTGATCACTCACCTAGACGCAGACGTTGAAGATGATCCAGCACCCAAGGACGGCTCAGAGAAGAAGCTGCCGTCACAACATCGCACGGATCTTGGAGAGCTCGATACGTGCATTGATCTGCTAGGCGGTCGCCTTACGGATCTGGAGTTCCTCGCAAGACGAATCAAGACCGGTGAAACACCGAACAAGGCTGTCAATGAAATAATCGACCAGTCCGCATCCGAGATCCTAAAAATGTACATATTCGGCGCCGAAGACGATAGCGGCAAGAGACAATGGAACGCAGAGCAAGCTTGGATGCTCATCAAGGAACTCTCCAAGAAGGAAAGTCTGCGATACAACGAAGTCCTTCTCGACGACATCCTCAAGACCGGCGGCGAAACCGTCCTCCGCGCCCTCGAGCAGGCCGAGCTCATCTCCATCATCTCCGGACCCAACGGCCGCCCATCGACCATCAAGCCTGGCAAACCTGTATACCATCCAGCCTTCAAGCGCCTGACCAAAGACAAGGTGCTCAAGAGCCACCTGGACCTTGCTATCCTAACCAACCTCACGAAGATTGAGAACACGACCATTGACAAGTGCGAGAATGAGTTGCTGTTGCTGAGCAAGCTTAAGAATCAGCCGGCGCAGCTGACGGGTCGCGTGCAGTATCTGCTAGCGAAACTCATGACGAGCCAGACGAAGGTGGAGAAGTATGAGCTGGAAATCAAGGATCTGAAGAAGGTGATGGGTGAGGAGTATTAGTGGCTGGCCTTGCTTGAGCTTGAGAGTATATAGGGATCACAACTCCCATCAGAACATGCATTTTTGACACATGTTGAGAGCAGCCCAAATGTCCTCCATACTTTGGTGATGTTTCCTCGTTACTATGGTGTTAATTCTCCGGTGTTGTGGAAGGCTTTCCCCAAGAAACCCAGATTTTGCCCGTTCGCGGCCACACTCCTGACTAGTGGTCTCTTAGCTCATGGGTATTGCGCATAGCCACAAGTGCTGAACATCTTCAATTGGAGTCTCACATGGTGAAGGTTGACTTCTTCAACCGCACTCCCCGCCAGTTCGTGTTCCAAGGCTCTGGCGGTTGGCACAACGTCATTTGTCGAGCCGAGGTCGGTATTCTGCCGGTGCGCGAGAGCCTGTGCGCGCCGTTCCCGCGAGCTCGTCCCATCTTTCCGGCCCTAAAGCTGCCCTGCCAACGTGCGCAACAGAACAAGAGCTTGCCTTTCATCAATTTTGCGCGACTGCCATTGCGCCCTGACCCGCCCTGACCCGCCCTTCACCTCCTTCGACACCCACACTACCATTATCGCCTCACTGCAGACCTGACCTTCCGGCACAATGGCACCCATCACAGACTCGGTCGTCGACGAGCTCAAGAGCACCGTCCACAAGCTCGAGCAGCGCATCCAAGAGCTCGAGAGCAGACTGTCCGGCCATGGCGGGAGTGCGCCGGCGTCACAAGAGAGCGTGAGGATGATTTTGATGGGACCACCGGGCGCTGGTGAGTGGCAGCATCTTGGAAGCACAATGGAATGCAGGAGAAAATTGCTGACCCGGAAAATAGGCAAGGGCACGCAAGCACCACGGATCAAAGACAAGTTCTGCGCATGCCATCTGGTATGTCATACCGCCGAAGCTCCCGCGTCCTGAGACAGTATAGGCAGGGGCACAACGTGCTAATGCATCGCAGGCCACAGGAGACATGCTGCGAGCGCAAGTCGCAGCGAAGACACCACTGGGCCGGGAAGCGAAGAAGATCATGGACGCCGGCGGTCTTGTCAGCGACGAGATTATGGTCAACATGATCCAGACTGAGCTCGAGCAAAACAAGGAGTGTCAGAAAGGGTACGTGGAAGTTCTCAGAGGAGCAAAGCGCGGGCTGCAGCGTTCATAGATCTGTCTACTGACAGTAGTTCACAGCTTCATCCTCGACGGATTCCCACGAACAGTCACCCAGGCAGAGAAGCTCGACGGCATGCTCGAAGCCACCCAGAAGCCCCTGCAGCACGCCGTTGAGCTCCAAATTGACGATGGTCTGCTTGTCTCGCGTATTACCGGGCGTCTCGTTCACCCCGCGTCCGGCCGCTCATACCACAAGATCTTCAACCCACCCAAGGCACCCATGACCGATGACGTTACTGGCGAGCCATTGATCCAGCGGTCCGACGACAACGCCGAGACACTCAAGAAGCGCCTGTCGACATATCACGACCAGACCGCGCCCGTCGTTGCGTACTACCAGAAGACTGGCATCTGGAAGCCCATAGATGCGAGCCAAGATCCAGGCCAAGTCTGGAAGAGCCTGCTTAAGATTTTCGACGACAAGGCGTACGTTGCCGGCCGGTCAGGCAGCCTGCTGAACCGGATTGGTCTGAAGAACTAGACCCCGGCAAAGGCGAAGAACTATAGCCTAACGGCTCAGGATGTGAACACGTTACGCCTACGCAAGGCATCTCCTACGAATCTCAATCATGTTTGCACTCACGTAAAAGTGGCCTTTACGCTTCGGCACGAGGGATGCATATAGGTTAATGGGTTCAGTGTACTTGTACAGACGCATTTGGATCCGGGTAGTCGGCGGTCTGGTGTCGGGAAGGGATCATGCGCTTTTCTTGCATGTTCAGATACTCGTGCGAAACTGGTTCGGGCAGAATGGTTCGAGATTGGTGCGCGGGAGCTTTTGAGGAAATGCATACGTGTCTCCAAGCTTATTCTCTCTTACGTGCTGCTTACACTTCTGTCGTGAACTTTAGCTTGCAACTGCTGCTCACTCGTACTTCTCGAGGCACAAAGAACGCCGCTGACATAAAATCTCCACGTGCACTCTTATCCCAAGAAACAACGTGTTCGAGCCACAAGTTGACTCGGCGTTTAAGCATCCTAACCTCCGACGCTCTTTCTTCCCGTCCCCAGAAACTCACCCCAGAAACATTTACCCATCTTCCACGTCCCGCCAATTGAACCCGCACGCGCACAGTCGCATCCGGTACCGTCGTCTTCTCAACCTCTCACGACCAGCTTCATCGCAGCCCCGTCAGCGCACACCCACATCCAACCCAGCGCTAAGCGCAAACACATCCACCATGTCGAACCGGTACGCTTACCTCTACACTTCCGGTGGACTAGAGTGCTGATATTGCCAACGATAGCTTTGGAAGATCAGATCCCCGCGACGATCTCTTCAGCACATACAACCGTAGCGCCTCGCCCTCGAAATCCAAACAAACGCCGCGCTCGCCGTATGGAGGCGGGTACGGGTACGCCCCTGCCGAGTCGAATGGGCCGAGTTTTGGGGCGTATCCTGGCGCTAGTTCGAATGGGACGCTATATCCTGGTGGTGGGAGCGTGGGGGGAGGGTCGGGCTATGGTGTAGGAAATGGAGATGCCCGGAAGGACGAGTTGCCATTATACAGAAGTGCGACGCCGAATTCGCGAGGACAATATAGTGCGGCGGTGCTGGATGAATTGGAGAGTCAGAATGATAATGAGCATGTTGGTATGCTGACGAGTAAGGTTAAACAGCTCAAAGACGTACGTTTCCCGTTCCCTCCCCCTGTCTTTTACACCCGTGTCTCACGGTTAATGGGTCCCAGGACTGACAAGAACTAGTTGACGCATTTGATTGGCGACGAAATTCGTGACTCGACCGCCCTGACGGAGAAGATGAACGACCAGTTTGAAAACTCGAGACTGAAGTTGAGGGGTACGATGAATCGGATGTTGAGGATGGCGGAGAAGACGGGGGTTGGGTGGAGGGTGTGGTTGGGGTTCTTTGCCGCTGTTATACTGTTGTTTTGGTGGGTTTGGTTGAGATGATGATCGAGGAGGAGTGAGGACAGGGCGCATTTGCATTTGGCGAGGTGTCTGGCGTTTGCTGTTCTGGATCATGAGTTAGAGGGTTTGGGAAGTGCATATGTGTAATCGAGTGTGGGTGTATAAAAGTACGTCATATGTCATATGGGAAGGCATGGTAGCAATATATTGATAACCAAGGTTCCAGCTGTGGAGCGATTCTGAGACGTCTGACATCAGTTGTCACTGTCAGCCATTCGTTCTTGTAGTGCTTCTGGCGGCACTTTTAACTAAGGCAAAGTATGTCGCGAGACTAGGGACCAGCCCGCATAACTTGATTAGAGAGGTAATTTCGGCTTCGTTCTGACATGGTCTCGCGCCTTCAAGCTTCCAACGCAATTATTCCTCATCGATCTTCATCTTCTGGCGGCCGGCTCGTGCGCTCAGCTGAGAGGCCCACTGGTTGCGCGTCATGTGATGGAACACTTGATCTTTTGGACGTACACCTTGCAGACGGAGTGGGCCCAGCAAGGTAGGCCATGAAATGTAGGTGCTCAAATTCTGGATGTCCTGCCATCAACTAGGAATGCCAGGAGATTAGGCTGCTGTTCTCGGTATATATAGGCACACTCGACTAGTGCAAGCGAGATTTGGCGGAGAACAAGAGCAGACATGAAAATCGTTTCTCAATATTTTGGTGACGAGACAGAGGGAAGGCCGAGAGGGCATGTGGTTCTTCGCGGTCGTTCTAGATACGGTACGAGACCAAGTCGCGACGCGAACGTCGTAGCTTGTCTGGCGATTTTCGATATTTGATTATTAGGGCTTGACGGTGGACGGATGGATGAAGACTTCTGCAACTAGCACGGCTTCTATACCACACTGAGCATGACTTTAGTGGCATGAGCATAGGAAGAGCGCACTGCACAAGTTTTGCATATGATGCCATGGTACTCATTCTTGGTCAGGTCGAGAACCTGGCCAAAGGAAAGAAACATGTCCAGATTGACAATAACTTTTTAACGTCGACATTAAAGACATGATGATTGCGAACGTGTGTTTGACAAGTCCTATAGAGAAGCTGATGACAGCAGGTCAAGGGGAGCTGCGTGTCGAAATTATATACTGATCATAGACAGGGGTTGGGAAGCACGTGATCCACTGCTCATAAAAGGTCGGAAGCACGCATTATTGCGAGCATCGTCTTCGTCAAAATTCGCCTAATCGTGGGTTGAGGTAGCTTCTTGACGCGACGAAGTGGTCATGAAACCGCCATTGGTCTTTTTGGGGAACAGCATGGGAAAGCCAGTTCCTATTGGCGAATGATTGAGAAATAGTTGGAAGAACGGTGTAATGACGCCAATCTCTATGGAACACATACATAGAATCGGTTGTGGGGAGGGGAAAGAATGTTACGAGTTTGTAGGAAAATGTTCCAGTCATCGTGTATGTATTCATTTTTTTTGCTTTCCATCACACCAGTAAGAGCGCGACATGAGCGCGAAACTTCGATGCAAAGTCCATGTCGCAAAGAGGTGTACTTCCAGTAGAAGCGATATATGCTTCGTCGGGCGTCAGAAGTAAAAGTATGCTCTCAAGACCAACAATTCTTGACATGCTTCCTGCAAGTCTCGCGAACATCGTAGTTGTGCCTCTGCACTTTTTAACGTGTACACCTGAATACACTGGAGCTCGTCACAGAAATATATAGTGCTTTGAAGATGAGCAGGCTCTCACATGTTACAGAACGAACATAACTTCGTAGACTCGTGAACTTCACGAGGAAGATGTGAGCCCTGTAGAATTGCACGGAGGGACTGTAAATTATACTTCTTCTCCGACGAGCGAGCGTCATGACACACTCCGACGACTACAAGCATATCGACCATGATATGAAGCTCGAAATAGTCTGATAGTCCTGGTCTTCGGACTATTCATGGCTGTGGCAATCATTTCGCCTATGATTCTGCTGAATGCGACACATTTTCAACTATGCAACGACAAGTGCTCACATGTCCGTTTCCTCTTTGAGTTTCCAAGTCAAGCCCGACCTTCGACGTAAGTAGGGAGATTGGAGAACACGGCAGTGGAGGAAGTATTCATGCTCTTCCGCCGGTAGCGGGCAGTTATGGATACTTCGTCAGGAGAATTAGTGGGCCGAACATGTGTGAACTCAAAGGCTTGAGAACCATCACATGGCATAGCCGTCATCCAATTCTCGAGACATATGCTCGTCTGCATGTACTTGGTTGTAGAGACTCGAACGAGCGAGAAATAAGTTCGTACTGCGATACTACCACATGTCCAGGCTCTACCTGTACTTTGGTCCGTACGCACGATGTCCGCATGAGAATCCCAATAGCATATCAAGAGATTGCTCAGCTCCATAGAAGTCATGAAAAGTAGTGCGTGAATTTGGACAAGGTTTTCACCTGCGAAAGAACAGGATTGTTGGAGAAGAATGAGTCGTTGGAAGGAGGGGATCTTATACTTCCTCGTGCAGCTCTGCCGAACATAAGAGAGAACGATCTTGAACTCCAACTTACAAGTGCAAGCACGCCCAGAATCATAGGGAGGTCAATGTCTCTCTTGTAAGATACGCAAAGTACTCCCATCACGCCAAGTGTCCACCACTCTGAGCTAGTTGGATAGTGTGAATAATCGCAACTTAGGAAGAACGTGAATAAAATCGCCTGACCGAATATCTCTCGGTCCAGCCGAATAACTCTTGCCTTCCGATACGGCTCTGTCGCTTCAGGATCTTAACGAATCAGAGCTTTCGTGTCTCAGTTGGTTTTAAGCTTGATCTCAGTGCAGTCATTTCGAGGAACCGAGGAGAGTCCACACACATAGCTCTAGCCACGAGTGTCTTTTGGTACTTTTCAATTAGTGCCGCAAACGTCAACCGTCATTGCACAAAAGCAAACCAAGTTTCGAAACAAGCCGACGACTCGCACATATGGGTTCGTTTGCTCCTCGACTTAGACCCGGAGGTCGTAGCATTGACGACAATGCATACGGAAGGAAGGTGACTCTTATACCTAGTCCTGAGCTCATGAGATTGTGAGCTTGATCTTTTTGCCAATCATTCCATGTCAATGACCATTTGCGTTCTGAACGAAGTCGCCCCGTAAAACAGAGCGTTCAGACATTACTTGGCCCATCTTTCTTTAGGGAGCGACTTTGTTCGGACTTCAACACATCGTCGACCGCGCTGATTCCAAAAGTCACTCGAGGTCAGAGGGCAAAGTCCTATGTATTGGCCTCTAACTCCTTTCGGAGGTGAAGCAAGTATAATTATGTCCAGGAAGACAGGTAATACCGCGACTTGAAAGCAATTATAGTACTCGCAAGGCGGTCAAGATTCATAGTTTTTTACCAGAATGCTCTTGGTTGTAGCTTCAAGAGGGTGGTCGTGAAAGAGCATAAAAATGTCAGGGCACGCTTTTGGTCCATTCTCCACATGGCCATGTACACCAGATACGCAAAAGCGTCCGGCCAATAGAGCCATGCAGTGTGATTTCCTGAACCGAGTACCAACCTCATGTGTTGCTTTGTCACGAGTTCTAATATTCCCGCCAATGAGCGACGCTCATGGACGCATATACCATACGTTTTTGACAACACGGAGGAAAGTGGTGATGTGCTGAAAGGTATCGGCGGAAACGGAGATTGTTACATAGAGACCTGGTATCGTGAAGAACAACATGTCACCATTGCTGGTAATCTTCTTGTTGCTTCTGAGCCAGCAAAAAAAGCGGCACCGACCATGACCGGTTCTCGTGTCGATTTGCAAATTCCTTAGATTTCTCCTGGCGTGATCGCATAGCGATGCCACGATGCGACTTTGCAGTGACACTTCCAGACAATGAAGGATGTAGAAGGCTCAGAAGGACATTACGTGTATTCCGCATTATTTCAGCGTGAAAAAATGCTCTATGGTCGGAGACTACTATGTTCTCGCAGAGCAGGCTCGCCAGGGAGCCATAGTCGTTGGGTTTAGGCGGAGGAAGAGGGAAGTGATGTCCAAGGAAGCAGTCCCCGATCGAAACATTCATAGCCCCCCTTTAGAACGCAGGGACCGCATGATTCGTTCGGACTGTGGTTTCCGTGGACGGACAACGCCACACATAGATCCAACCAATTGTGAATTGAATACGTCCACACTGCATGGTACCGGACACCATCGCATTCGAAAGCAGTAATGCTGATATATGAAAGGTTCAGTCATCGAGAAAGTTTTCACCCATTCTGATTGTGGGTATGCATAGAGAAAAAGCACGTATGCTCTTCCCCGGGCGGTTTCGAAAGAAAGGGACAGACACATGTGAGGATGGTTGGCCAAATTTTGGAGAAAGTGGGGAGGAATTGGTGACACAGGAGGGTAAAAGGGAGGACATAACACTTGCATAGGCACAAGACAAGGCTTATGCTTGCATGAGGTGAGAACGCAAACATGCTTCGAAATGATAGAAATTTGGTATATTGCTTACTGAATGCAGAATCTTACAGCACTCCTATCGGTGAGTAAGGTGGCGGGGTGTGAGTTGTGGTGCTGTACTTCGTGCCTGTGACTGTCCTTTCCCATTCTGAACGCCTTAGAACCCGCCCTCTGTGCGTGTCAGATCCGAACGAAAGCCTATGCAAATAAGCCAGAAAAGACGAAAGAGGCATACCGAAAATATATCCTTCCAAGTGTAGAGCCCGAAGATGTCTTGTAGCCTGGCGTATCTATTGTTGTAGCGCCTTCTGCTTCGCCAGCTGCACCAAAGCCATGCAACGAACGTTTAAACCCCGTAGCGTCGACAGCTACAGCTTGATCGAGATGCATGTTTGCTGTGTAATATCCAGTCCGTAGTCGTATTGGCTTTTCGGTGAACTCTTCAACCTCTGCCTGGCGACAGCGGCCTGTTGAATCCACCCTGCCTGTTCATGTACTGTCTCGCCTCCATCTGCTTATCCTTCCTGACTCCATAATTCTTATCATTCCCCGGCACCTTTGTGTTTTTCGTTGACTTGAATCCTGCAAATCCCATCATCTTCTTCATCTGCCACGTCTCCTCGTCCATGTCCTCAGGCTTCTGCGCATCCTCCTTCATCTCGACATCTGGCGACTCTTCTTTCTTAACGATGTCGCGCGGCGCAGACGGTGCCTTTACAGGACCACCACGTGGTGCGAAGTCAGATCTGCGGGGCGCACTGGGTGCTGATGCGCCACCTCGTGGACCTCGTGGTGCGTCACGCCGACGGTCGTCGCGGTTGTTGTCGCGGTCGTCTCCTCGACCTCGTCCGCGGGGCTCACGCGGGCCGTTTCTGTCGCGATCATCTCTGCGGATAGGCGAGCGTGATCTGTAGCGATTGTTGTCGCTGCGCCGGCCGCCGCGCTCTCTTCTCGGGCTGCGCGAGCGGTTGCGACGGTCGGTGGGTGTGCCTCCTCTTTTGCGGTCTTCTCGTGGCTCGCGGCGGCTATTTCGCTCGCGATGGCGATCGCGCGGTCGCTCGTTATCCGACATTGTGGTTTGTAGATTGCAAAGGCGTGGGTTGCTTGGATGAGATGTGCAAGTGCGATGCTTGGGCAATTATGTGCCAAGAGATATGACGCTAGGCTGAACCTGCCCAATAGGGAAAGTTCTTCTGTGGGGTCGATTACGGAAAACACTAAGAAGGTATGCTCTCAAAACATACGAGCTCCTTCGTAGGGCACATTGCGTAAAGTGGAGCATTCCGATGTCTTCAACTGCTAGCGCGACATGTTTTTACTCTTACAAGTCATCATGCTTTGATGTTTCATTGCTATCCATTCGCTTCGCACTTCATCGTGAAGTGCAGGTAGCTCTTCGAAGCGGAAACCACCGTAGCGCCAGATGCACTCGTTCTCGCCACCAAACGTTTAGCAACGCCGACCATGCGGGGTATATCCAGACCATCTGTGAAGTGAACTTCAATCTTCGTCTCGTAGCAACGTAATCAATCAAATAGATGTGCGCTTCTTGCTCAGATCTCGTCCTCCTCCTCGTCAAAGTCATCCTCACTGCCCATGTCGTACAGAATGCGACCTCCCTCACCGCCCTCGCCTTTTTGGGCGTCAAAGTATGGAAGAACGACACCCTCGCGAGCTTGCTTCTGTTTGTCGGTGAGACCAAGGTTGAACGTCGACTCGATCTCGTTGGCGGCAGCTTGTACCATTCCGAGAACTTCTTGGCTGCCGTAGGCTGGGACCATGTCGAGGAGCGTGACGAACTCTTGCTTCAAGATGCCATAGGGCAGGCCGCCGGTCGGTACGCTATAGTCGGAGTGACGCGCTGTGCGGAGGAAGTATGTTTCGCTCTCTGGTCGGCCAGACTTGCGTCGGAATTCAGCCTCAAGAACGACACCGCGGTGGTCGTTAGCGTCGAGGCACTGAACGATGCCTTCAGCACCTTGAAGGAGGCCGTGAGTTGGCTCAGGGAGGCTGCGCTCTTTGGCAGCCTTGGCGGCAAGGACGTGCGCGAATGACTTGCATGTGATGACTGATGTGGCCATGTACTTAATGAGGTCGAGTGGCTGAGGAGCGTACGCGTTTCTGGGATCTTGCTCTGGGAACATGTCCTGATGGTAGACGCCGACAAGGGTGGAGGCGAACTTTCCAGCAACCAGATTGAAGATGGCGCTCATGTCAATGCCCTCAACGTTGAGCAGCTCATAAAGAGAGTCGACCACAACAAGGCTCTCTTTGGCATCGTTCATGGCTTTCTGAAGGTCCTGCATGATCTGCTCGCCGCTGGACTGACCATGCGCGGGGACGCTGCGCACTGCAGAATGGAATCGTGTGGACTCGAAGGAGATCACTACGACGTTGACGTTGCGTGACAGCGCGCGGCGGACAAGCTCGCCCACGACCGGCATGGCGCGCTGATTGAGATCATCGAGGATGAGGGTGAAGGGCGATGCATTTGTCCGAATGTTGAGAACTCGTGACATGAGATGTACATAGTGACGCTGATGCTGGGCGAGGTTGAGAGGTGCCATAGCGTCTCGAACTGAGCGAGCTTCGAGCTTGCGCTTGCGCTTGTGAATGCCACCGCGGGTGTGGAAGTTGTCTTTCTTGATCCAGCAGCCGCGCTGTCCGTTAGGGTCGATCGGCCTCTTCTTGGATGAGGAGGAACTCTTAATGGGTGCACCCAGTTGGTCTTCGCGCAAGTCGATGAGCCACTCGGGCAGGGGGCCACCGTTGGGCAGGAGACGATGGAGGAGCTCTGGAGTTCGAATTGCCCCGTCACAATCAAAGTAGGCGAGTTGGGACTGACTGAAGGTCATGATTAGTAAATATTAGTGTGTCTTGTTGACAGTGTCGTGGTCTGTAAGAATCGAAGGTCGTATGAAATTGGCAAGAAGAGTAAGCTTGAAGGAAGAGTGTGGGAGTGAGAATTTCTGCTGAGGTGCAGCCAAGACAGTAGGAAAGCTGAGAGGCTGGGGAAGAAAAATGGTGGCTGGAAGTGGCAGGTAGAGCTTGAGAGGTGGCCGTAAGGCAGACGTACCTCTGATCAGTCCAGGTGAAGGAGACGTCTTTTGATCCTGCACCGCTCACAGTGACTCAGCGAGTTAAAGTGGAAATGTGATTTGAATAACCATCGCTCATCGTATATACGAAAGATTTAGAGTGGTTTTAATCTCTAAGGATTTACAATGATTATGGACATATACGTTTATCACACAGGTTGGCGAGGTGAGTGATGAATGCTCGACTCAATTTGTGACTGCCACTAGTGCGGATCCGGCTAGCTCCTCACGAACTTGGGTAAGTGCTCTGCCATCCCTTCCAACCAACGTCGCGCAACGTAGGGCAGGGTGCGAGGAGCCATCTAAAACACATCTACTGTATCAAGGACGCGATGAATGAGGCCCATAAGTTTCCGCCAATATGACAAGCAGCGCGCCGACATCGTCGAAGCCGCCAAGGCCACGATCCCCGCACTTCCCACCGCACAATGCTCCACGCGTATGGTTCATCACGCGAGGCGTATCACCTATAGCCATTGCATTAGCAAGGCAGGTCCTTGAACATGGCGACTATGTCGTCGCGGGAGTGATGCCAATTGAGTTTGAGAAAAGAGAAGGTCAAAGTGAAGACTTTCGAAGTTTCCTCGAGGACGTCAAGAGGACGGAACGATGGCGCGAACGTCTGAGAGTGGTCGGCTTGGATGCAAGAGTCGTGGGTCAGTGTCAAGCAGCCGTAGCTGAGGCGGTTGAGGCGTTTGGTCGTATTGATGTGGTACTGTGTGCGGCCAGCGAAGGTGAGATAAATCCATGCTTCCAAAATGACGAAGCTAATAAGAATGCTGTGCAGCTGTCATTGGTGCCGTCGAGGAGCTGGCTCAGAGTAACCGGACCATAAGTTTGGTGGATGAGATTTTTGAGATCAATTTTTTCGCCAACGTGAACATCATCAAAGCCATCCTGCCGGTCATGAGGGACAGGAAGAATGGCCACATGATTGTCATAACAGGCATCAGTAAGGCACTTGTCAGATCATCGAGATATCATGCTCACCAAACACAGCTGGTCATCTCGGGACTCCAGGTCTCAGCATGTATTGCTCTTCCCAATGGGCAATCGAAGGCTATTGTGACGTACAACTTCCCTACCAATCCCTGAGATCAATTCTAAAAAGTCTAACAGAGTCTTGCCTACGAAATCGCCCCATTCAACGTCAAGATGTCCATAATACAAGCTAACATGGAAGTCAACGTTCTGACCAATCGCATAACCTCCGTCCCACCCATGGCCGAGTACCTCCAAGAAGAAAATCCAGCACCACTCGCACGCGAAATCTTCTCTGGCCTTCTTGACAAGCTGGAGCGTATCGAAAATCCGCGCCCGGGATTCGATGCAAGATCACCTGATAGCGAGTCTGCCACGAGCCCAGATGCATTCATGAGCGAGCCGACGATGGGCGACTTGCTTAGTTCCGACACAGTCACTTCGTTGTATGCGCCGCTGCCGCCGGGGCTCAAGAGCTCGCTGATTGCGGAGACGGTGCATGCTTTGACGGCAATTGGTGGACATGACAATCCGCCTGCACGGCATATCGTCGGATCGGAGGGTGTGACAGCAGTCAAAGAGAAGCTTAAGACTACGAGTGAGGAGCTAGAGGATTTCATTGAGGTCAGTGGCGCGGTGGACATAGGGAAGGTGGAGTATGATCCTTCTGCGTCTCTGGGGTTTGATCAGGGTATGTTGTAAGGAAACGTCTGTTGCATGCTTCCCATACTGCCCCTACGGTAGCCAAAAGCAGGTCTCAAGTACCAACAAGGCCTGGCTAGACTATGCTGACCTCACGCACAATGAGCGTAGCCCACCTTCCCATTTGCCGACGCATTATCCTCGCGTTCTTGTGTCAATGACGCTCTCAAGTCGCCCCACAAGTTCTCACCAGCCCCAGATTATCGTGGATCAGGAACCTCCCATCACACCCATCTCGTTCACAGAAGCATCTCGGCGCCTCCCCCCATTCAGTCTCATACACACAGCGACCAAGCTCACCCCAATCATCTCTATCCCTCGTCGCGCGGTACGTGATCTCCTCGTCCATCTCCATTGTCGATAGGCCCGCAAGTGCACGAGCCTGGCGCGCTTCGATGAGTTGTCGGTCTCCCATGTTAATGTATGCATGCCCCCTGCGAAGTCTCAGGTTGTTGTGTCTTGGACGTGAGCGCCGTGATGATCGGCCTCCGAAGAAAGCATCAGCAAAGGCGTAGGCAGAGGACGACAGGTATCGGCGTGACCGCCCTTCTGTGAAGTTGTCGTATGCATCGCCGTGCCGGACTGGGTTTTCTGGAGGTCTTGCTAGAGTTGGGGCGGTGTACGCGCCGTATGAAGCCTCTGTTGGAACACTCAGTCGAAGGGTTGGTGAATGGACGGCGAGCCTCGAGTCGATCATCCTCGCACTCGTTGTGGCGGCCGCTTGCCTCTGTAGTTGCAGCTGATAATGCGCGCGGCTCGCGGCGATGGCATCGGCGTTTCTGAGAGTTGGCATCAGCATAGAGGATCCGGCGTCGTTCATGTTGATGTCCTGCGTGCTCATGTCTGTGTGTGTGCGTGTGGGAAGAGCAGATGAGATCCAGTAGTTGTATCTTGATGAGAAGTTTTTTTGAGGACTTCTTGGGATTTATCAACGAATATTGACTGTGCCAAAGACCCTTGCCAGACCTCTAAAGCATCTCAACAGGTTCCCGTTATCTAGCGTTCCATACTCGAGCACTTGGATACTTGGTCTTTCCCAAAGCCATGTCACCGAGATCATGTGTCGACACTTGCGAAGTTGGGTCGTCCGAGAGCCGGATCCAAAACAATCGCCCATCTAACAGTGGTCTCTGTCCACCGATCCGAGTGAAATCATGTTTCTTTTGAGAGTTAAAACTGGATGTTGAGGAAGCCTGAGGAGTCTAGGGAATTAGCGAGCCATTTATATCTAGCACAGTATTGAGCTTACAATGCTCGCTCGCTCAATTCTGCTGACACAAGCCACAGATGGCAGTCATCTATCCTCTCCGCTCCGCTCAAGCCATTCCTGAACTCCTAGATCGCGGCGTATGTCTCGACGGGCTAACAGATATCCGAGCTCGCCCCACGCGTTCGGTTCGCTGAGAATTCTCCTAGTGATCTCCTCATCCGTTCCGGTAGTATCCAAGCCCGCGAGAGCTCTTGCCTGGCGATATTCGAGAAGTCGAAGGTTCGACCAGTAGGTCCGATTGAAGCGCTCCACCTCGGTCTGGTTGTCGAAGGGCCGAGGCACGGGCACGCGTACGCGCATAGCTTCCCGAATGTCCACGACGCGGCCGTCAGCAGTATGTACCTCGATCGCAGTCCTGACTGGGCGGGGGTTTCCAAGCAATGCGAGATTCGGATCTCCATGATGTATGATGACTGGCTCCCTGTCTTCGGCACCGGACGGGACCTCAATGACACGAGGCATGGTTTCGATGTCCGGGTTAGCGAATGGTAGATTTGATGTCGCACGAATGAGTTCGATCCAAGCGTTTTGCGAAGTGATATATAAAATGTCGTGAGTAGGAGTAGCCATAGCCCATATAAATGCGGTCCGTCCCGTGTCGTAAGTTTTCACAACAGCAAACGACAGCGCGGATAGAACCAGCTGGTCACGACCATAAGCATGTGCCGGCCGATATCTCTTTCCTCTAATTTGCGTTCCATGCTTGTTCACCTGCCACACTGTTCAATCAGGAGCGATGAAGGATTATTTTACCTGCAGCCGCGGCGGAGCACGAGGGCGCACCTCCCCGAACATAGCTCTACAGGGCTTTTGCGTGCAAACGGCATCGTTACCGCTGGATGTTGTTTGGTCTCTGAGAAGAGTTCTTCTCGAACCAGCGACGGTGTAAGGTATCTTGAGTGCTCGTGCTATCGATTGCTCTGTGATGCGTCCCTCCTTAGCGCGACGCGTGACGTACTGCATAATCAGCCGCTTCTTTCCTTTCCGCAGCTTCAAACCCATCTCCTCACACCTTCGCATCCGATGACACATCACGCGTAACAAGACCTTGCTGCTCTTTTCTACCATCCTTCCATTCTTTCAGTGTCCGTCGCAATGTCTTCCAACCCAGGTAACGCTCGGTCTCACTCGAAATGTCGTCGGTGAAGCGCCGCTTTGCATCTGCATACCACACGCGCCAGACAATGATCACAACGAGGGTCAACGGAGCAGCGATCAGCCACAGCAGCCAAAAGTCTTGCGACACCGTGATGTGATGCGCTGAGCTATCATCCAGCTTCATGAACTGGGTTCCGAAAATTCCGGCGATCGTACCGAGCGGCATGAAGACGAGTGTCGTGACTGCAATGGTCTTCATGCTTTGGTTTTCGCTCTGCATAAGACGGCTGTCTCCTTGAGTGACAATGTGGAAAGACAGCTGGATGATGTTTGCAATACGAGTGTCCAAACTAGCAAGGCGGCGCTGCGTTGACTGGAAGAGGGTTTTCTGATACTTGAGAGATCGTTTCGTGTACGCTTGAGCTGGGCTCGGTGGGTCGGCCGTGACACTCTTGTGGTGATCTCTCAGTCCTTCAAGTGTGGCGAGACCGCTTTCACAATTCTCTCTTAGGTAAGTGGTGTGCTTCGCCAGGTTGTGAAGACCTGCAAAGTCAAGTCGCTGTTTGGGTTTGGTGGTCTTGCCAGGAGTGCCCGCCATGTCCAAGGTATGCTAGTTGCATGTCAGATATATGAATCTGGCGAGATTGCTCACGACACTCACCTTTTCTATTTCGCCGAAGATATCCGCTACAATCCAGCCAGTCCGATCCAGCACCTTATACATCTCGTGGAGTACAATCTCAAGCAGAATATAGGGATCATCCAGAATATCTTCACACGAAGCCATATCTATCAGCTTCTGGAAACGATCTCGAGTGGAGGTTGGCGCCCCGAAGCAGAATAATTCCAGCTCTAGCTGTACCGAGGTTGCTATCAGGGTACTGCTACTGCTCGACGTGGTGGTACGACTGGGAAGTGATGGTGAACTTGTCTGCGGGCCGTTCAGCACTCTCAGGACAAAGCCCGGCTTCAACCAGCTGAAATTCGCCTGGCTCTCATTCGGAGCTGGCATAATATCTCCGGGCGTGCTATCCTGGCCGTCTCGTGATACAGGATGTGGGACGATCCGACCGTCTGATAGGGCTACGTCCTTACAGAGAAAATGAAACCATACATAGGTCGCCTCTGCACCCTTTTGTACCGAGAACGACTGCGAGACACCCTGCAAGCCCTCTGCGATGAAGGCGCTTGGGATCCTGAACTTCTTGAAAAGCTCGCACATGCCATCGATATTACATTCGTGAGGAACATCCGGTGGTGCGAACCTATTGCTTGTTAGTGCTCATCCTGTATAACACGACCGAGTCTTGGTCAATCGCTCTCCTTCGCAGGCCAGTGTGCCGCTTCGAACAGCTCAATATCCGAGCAAAGCCGACTGTCTTATCAACTCGCTGAACATCTAGGCCAGATCTTGGTGCTCTCCAGTCGTGAGGCTGTTCGAAGTAATGCCAGCTCGCTATGTGGTGCAGTTGACACGTTTGGATCTGCCGAGATTCGGAATAGGAATTGATTGTACTTACAGGACTCGAATCGTTGATTCATTCTGCGTCGCGAGTTCAGCAATTGACTTGAGCCCAGAGCTTTCTGATCCGTTTCCCTCGTTACGCGACCATTCGAAAATATGTACAGGGAGTGCATAGTCGGAGGTGCCTTGTGTATCGACCTTAGGATTTGCAAATCGCGACCGAAACGATTGCAGAGGTTGCTGATCGGCGGCCAGATCCCGGAAAGATACCATGGCTGCACTTCGCGATTGCAGGATGGGAATGAACGCTGGATATCATGTGCAACCTGTTTGGGACAAAGGTGGGCATCGACTGGTACTTGCGAGAGGGCGGGAGCTAATCTGTGGTTCTTGCAATCGTGAGTACTCAGGAATTTTAGCATTTGTCAATCTTTCACGTTACGTCCAGCCTTGTGCTTTGCGGAGAACTTGGGCATGACTTTTCGCGCGTTTTACCTTTCACTTAAGAGCCGAAAACAGCTTCTTTCACAAGGAGGTCATCGAAAGTCGCCTCATGACACAAAAACTTTGGGCGAGGTGTTCTGATGTCCGCCCCCAATTTTCAGCTGACCCAAAGTGGAAGGGTGTGAAGCGGCTGAAGGGGGTGCGAGGTGTTGTGACATGAAGATTGTGGTTTTGGGTGCGGACTTTGGTGCCAATGGTAGGCTCCATTCGCGCAAGGCTGAGAAAGCCAAGAAATCGAATTCATGCACGACCCTAGCGGCTACAGTGGCACGACCGATCATGGCCGGCAATGCGAGAATGCGAAGAAAGTCCGACCAGTTGCATCCTTCTGGTACGACCAGGTCGTCTGTAATCCCCGATCGCCAGGTACCGTTTTCACTGTTAGACACTCTGGTATGGTACTTTCTGATATTGAATCTTGACAAGAACTGCCAACTTTATTGAGGATTTGCAAAGCGTTCAGAACCTGTCTAATCGAAACCGTGGTCGAGTTATCGAATCTGCGGACGGGACGCGACCCGAGCTGTTGTGTGCCAGGGTCCCGATGCACGTTCGGCGGCATCGCAACCCATAATGGGATCTAACCTTAGCGCCCGCCATTCGCCTACAGATGAAGAGAAGGGCAGTTCCGCACACATGGCTACGGTCTGGCGGAATTTGCCTTTGTGCAAGCGACAAGATCTTGCTGGGGTAGACGAGAACACAACCCTTTTCCTCGGGGCCCAGACACTCTTCAGTCCTTGCTAATTTTAGCTGCACCTTTGAATGGATGTTTCTCTCAGACGATCAAGCCACGTTTTATGGTGGGACACAAAGCTACCATACCGATGCCAGGCGAACAGCGTGGTTTCCAAAGTCGCCTAAGCATGGCATCACCCTGGTAGAAGTGAAGACCAATATGTTCCAGACTGGGAGCTGAGCCGACCGGATTGATTGCAACCCAAAGCATCGCCAATGGCAGTGGAATTAAGCAGCCACAACGATGTACAGGTTGGAAGCCTTCCACTCGAAACGGCAACCGGTCGTTTAGTCTCTACTCTTGCGGCCAAGAAGCCCCAACTAATCCGACAGCAGTGCCAAGTCTTCACTTGCTTGAGCCTCGAACATATTAAGATTAGACCTCGCCGTCGACTTGGGCAAACCTCAGCCCCAAGCGTCTTCTCACTTGACTGGTTGTTACCCCATATTTGAATGGTATGATCTGCGCCATGGCTAGAAGCCGCGCATACTGAAAAGATATAGGCATACGCTCCTCAACTGGCTGGCAGACACGGTGGTGGATACGACCCCAACAGCGGCGTGTTTGTTCTCGCACAAAGCTATAACCAACCTCATCAGGTATGCTGCGTACCCATTCCGACTTGGCACTTCAAACTCTCACACACTCAGGGTCGACCATCGCACGGAGGTGCTTTTGACCCCAATTCACCCTTCACGTCCCCATCAGTGATCGTACAACCGGCCCCAGTCGCACCTCCAGTCTTCAGGCCTCAGCAGACTTTCTCGTCTCAGGTGAGGAAATGCATTGCCCTAATTGTCCGGGACACTCATTGACTTTCCAGGCAACATCGAATACATATTATTCCCAACCATACCAACAGGAACACTATCGACCACAGCCCCAATATCCTTGCAACGCTCGCCCAGGAGTCGTCTCTCAATTGTGTGCTTGTTTCCGCTAAAGCCAGTTGAACAAGCTTACAATGGCGCCAAATGACCCTCAGGCCTCTGTTTACGAGATCACGCCTCATGGTGCGGTGACGTACCAGAGCGATGTTCCAGAAAAGGCACAGCGGCAACCTGGTCAATCATGGGCTCCTTCAAATGGACCACTGCGCCTGAGAGGATACAGGCATATGTTTGATCCATGGACAAGCTTTAAGTGGGGTAGACCGAACTTCTATCGCAAGCCATCTCTAGGGTATCAGAAGCTCGGTAAGATTGCGCGAAGAATGTGGACTGAGCGAGGCTGACTCGAGATAGGACAATACCGTCATCGAGACGTATTTGACAGGGAGTGGACGGGCGACTACGATGACCGCTACCTTTCTGCTTGGGACGGCCGCGTATGTAGTTACACAAAGCCCTCATGCGACCAAAACTGACCCTAGATACAGGCGTCGAAGCTCGTTGTGCAAGCTGTAGATGAGATCTACGACAACAATGTGACCGCAACATATCGACGCACTTTCATTCGAAACATTGCTCCGATGTACATAAGATTGGCTAATTGGCCTTTCGATCATGTCGATTACGCCAAGAACGGCAAGATCATGAGCGAGGACTACCCGATGCTATGCTTGAAGTGGTTCTTGACATCATGCATCATCGTCCTCTTTGTAAGTCGGCAAACTAAAATTATACTGGGTAGGCACTAATCTAGTTATAGATTTCCAGTCCTACTGGTCACGCAGAGGGTCAAGTTCGGAATGAAGGGAAATACGATGTAAGCGAGATTAATCTAAATTCCGGGTGAGATGTCGTCTAACGATATCTTTCTTCATCAGGTCGTGCCATACGCATGGAACGGCTACGCGAAAGTAGCCAGGAACGCTCTCGAGATGGACAAGTCTCGCAGCTATGCCGTCAGTCAGGCCAACCCTGTCGCTGAGCGTGTCTTGCGCCCACGCTATCTTTGCTTCCTTCAGGCCTCGGGCAGTCCAGCCATGATAATGAATGTGGAAGAATGGTGCGTGACATGCCCTGAAGCAAGTGCAGACGTATTAACTCTGCGACAGGATCACCCAATACAAGTCCGAGCGCAACTTGAACTATATCTTTGTCGCATACACGGCAGAACAGTTCCAAACACCAGATGATCTGAGAGCCTTACACCAGATTGCTGATGCTGCAGCTCGCAATGCCGGCGCCATGGCCTATTGGGTCGGCTGCTCGTGTATGCCAGACGAGAACATCCAGGAGGATGTGTATCGCATTTGCGACGTGATCCGTGGCGCGAGTTCTTTGGTCATCGCGGTTGGTCAACCATCTGATGACATGAACGGTATTACCACAACCGATATCATGCTGCAGCAATGGGGTCAGCGAATCTGGACTTTCCCAGAGGTGCTTCTTGCACCCAGTGGAAGAGACATCAAGGTGTACACCCGCGGCAGCGATCTCATGCAGCCACTCCTCGTCCCCAAGAACCAATTTGCTGCCAAGGTCTGGAAGCAAGATGCGCATATCGCTCGCCAGCTTGTCGATCATTATGAGGGCAACCTCATCCTTAGCCAGCTCGAACTCGTCACCCTTGCGCTGGAGTGTCTTCACAAGCGGATCACTTACCAGTATCTTCCAGGAGACCACAGCTATGCTCTGATGGGGCTGCTTCGAGTGCGTCCGCAGATCGACCCAACGGACAGCGCCTTCCAGGCATTTGCAAGACTTTCTTTGGCGAATGGGAGCGACCAGCTTCTCGAGCGCCTGATCTGCGTGTTGCCCAAGGATCCAAATCAACCATGGCACTCCATGGACGATGCGTACAACGCAAAACTGTGGGATATCCTACCACAAGATGTCGGCATTGCAGGCGTCGGCGAAGACGACAGCATTATCCTTGACGGATGCCGTGCCGCCAACGTGAGGTGGAAGCAGTTCGCTCCCGTTGCCTATACCCGACGTGCTTCGTGGAAGCGCTGGCTTGCTGGGAAGGCTTTGAGACTAGGAGGTTTGGTGAGTAACAGCAGTGTACCCGTCCGGATGCAGATACTAACTCCGCACTAATAGATCTTCCTCATTGCCTGCGTTATGCTTGCCTTCCCAGGCCCAGTCAAAATGGCTGGAATTCTCTTCTTGATATACTCCCTAATTTTGATGGGCTTGTCTCCGTGGTTGCTTCGTATGCTGTACCTCGGTAAATTCTGGGGTAAGTTGCAATGTTCGTGTGCTGTGAGACATGCACTGACTTCGTCTCTCCACCTCTGTAGGCCAACAATGCTGGTTCTTTGGTTTCGAGGGCTACATGGACATTGACACCATCGAGCGCGTGATCTTTGGAGGTCGGGCTGGCCGAATGAAGTGGACTGCTGCTGCGGCTCCGCTCTCGAGGCATTACCGCAACGAACATGGAGAGTGTATTCCGCTCGATCCCACTTCTGATCCTGTAAGTCTCTAATCGAAACCCATTTTCAGGATTCTGCTGAGATCGGACTTCCTTTCAGGCTGTCGCAGCTCTTGTAGAGAGGGCCAAGACTGCGGGCCCGGGCGATCAGCGCATCTTCACCCTCGTTGATACAGGCAACATGACCGCAACACTATTCCAGGCAGAACGTCCGCCAGTCTGCTTTCTCATGGTGAGTAATAGCTACCTTGGACATGCACAATCCTTATGCTGACCCCAAGCAAGGCTGGCTCGGAAGGTGGCATGAAGCGCATTATCGGCTGCTCTTACGATTGGACTACGGGTACCTTCTACCGCGAGACTGTATTGCGCATGCAGACACAGTATGAGGACTGCATGTCGCGGATTGCTCGGGTCAAGATTGGTTTCAAGCGAAAGCAAATGCCCGTTGGCCTGATTTCGGAGGTCGGTGAGCCGCTGGGAGAACAGATCACCTAAGTTGGCTTTTAATTCTTGTACGGCCTTCCTATGTTTGGGCGTTTGAAGCAGGGTCAATAATGGGTACACTGGGATGAAATTATGTGCTGAACATGCTACAGTCAACTTCAGGTCCTGAAGGTTGAATTAAATGCGGTGGTTTCACAAGTAATTCGGTGCCGTTTTCATGTCCTTACAATCATCTGGGCCAATGGGAAATGAAGGAATCGTGCGGAGCGAGCGCCGCAAGCAATGTGTTGGAGGCGAGCAAAGTTGAGATAAAAGTGATAAGCGTGGGCGAAGACGGGGCGGAGACGTGTCTGCCCATTCTCCAGACTGAGCAAGATCCACAAAAACATGACTTCGCGCAACCCTGGAGCTTGTACAACGAACATAAAGGCCCCCAACACATCGCCGTACGTTCGATGACTTGAAGTGTAGAGTGAACTCTCTGCTTTACTTCACATGTTTCTCTGCTCGGCAGCTCCTCTGTCGCTCAGCCAGCCCGTGGGATTGCACACTGCAGCCTCGCGTCAATTCGATATCGCATGTGCTGTATAGACACGCTTTGCTCCCAAAAAGCTCGAAAGTAAGCCAGCCTTGCGCTTGCAGCCGCACGTCCCGCAGCGGGAGCGGGCCAGACCCAAAGTATGTTGTCGACCACGCTGGCGATTTTCAGCTGAGGCTGAGCCACAACACCTCGCTAGGATCATGGGATGACCCGTTTCGGACCGCAAGACACAGCTTCATATCCCGCACCAATGACACTTCATCTGTGCATTCCGAGAGGCTTAGCTATAATGCTTCTTTCTTTCGGTCGGCGAATGATACGAGTGCAATCTGGCGATTCCTCTATTTCGGGCCACCAAGATGTGCCAGGAGCAGCTTGTCCTTGATCTTGAGTCTGTTGATCATCATATTTTGGAGCGTAACCTCTGACTGCTTGCCAGTAGATCGAATGCAGTAGGTGCTGCACAAGATTATTATACAGACTTTCCGAGGAGGAAGCACTTGAGCAAGTAGACATCAAGCCGGTGCCCATCAAGTCCATGGTCACAAACATATTACCTGCATGTTCGAAAGGACAAGCCCCTAGTTGATGCACAGACCCCTGTTCCAGCCCTCCACCATAGAGCAGTGCCTCCTTGCGCTATGCCCTCTCCGCTGATCAAATTCACGAGCACCTGTACTATTTGAGATAGAGTATATACGCTATGGCATTGATCTTTCACAAGCGAGTGCGTTGGCGCCTCTCGAACCTGCGTCCGAGCAGCCACAACGCCGGAAAGTAACTGTCTCACATATCCCTACGCGGAGAAAGCGGTGTGGCGTAGACTGGCCCCAAAGCCCAAGTGCCAAAAGAGACAAAGTCAATCGGGTTTTGAAATGGGGCGTGAGTATAATATGTAGCTTATGCCGCCATCAGTGATGTGTAGACTTCGCTCTCCAGTCGTTCAAGGATCGTCCCTTGCTTTCCTTGGTTGTACGTTGAAGCCGGTCCCAGACTTCACGATTGTTGGCCCTTGAAGTCGTCACCCGAACCGGACACCTTTCTCGACTCGTCGGTGGCACCAAACCAGACAACAATCATCATGGGTCATGAAGAGCACCACCACGAGGACAAGCTGAGGCTCGCGTTTTTCGCATCTCCACTACATCAACACCAGCCATCGGCACCCGCCCATGAAGTCGACCCTTCAGCGGACCTCGGTCGGCCCGAGAAGCCTCATCACCATGCCTCTGTGGACTCGGACCCAGAAGCCTCGAATCCACAGTTCGAGAACATGGATGAGTGTTTGCACGATAGCCCGGCATTCCACAGGCACGCCGAAGCGACAACTCACGAACTCTTCTACGATTTGTTCTTTGTCGCTAATCTGACAACCTTCACATCGCTACTCGAGATCAACGACCGTCACAGCTTGACAGCATACATCGGCTTCTTCTCCCTCCTATGGTTGACATGGTACCAAGTCTCGCTATACGACGTGCGCTTCAGCGCCGACTCTGTCTTCGAACGTCTCGCCAAAGCTATTCACTTCGGCTGCATGGTTGGTTTTGCAGTTATTGGTCCGCAGTGGAAGCCAGGCCAGGAAATCGGCGATTACAAAATCTACAAAGCATTTGGCTTCATGCTTATGGTCTCCCGTCTTACGCTGTTCTTTCAGTACGGAACCACGCTATACTTCACGAAGAAGTACAAGAAGACAGTCCTACCACTGTCTTTGGTCATGGCTTGGACACTGCTTGCTGCCATCCTCTATGGAGGATTGACGCCAACTTTCCCCAAGACCATTGTCGATGCCACTGGAATCGAGGTCCCGCACAAGAGCAATGTGTACATTGCTTGGTACATCATTGCCATCAGCGAAACCATCCTTACAGTCACCGTCTCCTGTGTCTGGCGCATCATCTCCTTCAAGGGAACGCACATGGTTCAGCGCATGTCTCTTCTGACCCTCATCATCCTCGGCGAAGGCATCATCGTCATTTGTAAATCCATCTCCAAGATCGTCAAGAACGAATACCTCTGGACTTTGTCCGTGGTCGGCCAAATCGTTGCAGGCAAGTCAAACCCGCCCACTTTTCATTCCTTCATACAAGCTAACACGACACACAGCCGTCTGGTGTATCTACTTCCTCTACATGCTCTACTTCGACCGCCTGCAAGAAGACCACTTCGGCTCCATCAAGCAACAAATCTGGTCCTTCCTCCACTTCCCACTCCACGTTACCCTCGTCCTCGTCCTCCAAGGTATCTCGCTGCTCATCATTTGGCGGCAAGCCGTCGAAGCGCTCAACGGCCTGTACTCCTCCTGGGAGCCCGCGCTCGCCTGGCTCGAGTTCGGCGGCACCGTCGATCCCAAGACATACTTCGGAGGCTACATGTCCCACGTTGACAGTGCCTACAATGGCGTGAAGAATTACACCGCTGGCATGGCGTTTGCTGATTATCTCAACTCGACGGTCTACAACCAAGTGTACGACTACATCCCCAAGGGCGTGGACGCGAGTAAGGAAATCAAGACCGTAGCGAGCGCGTGGAAGGACATCCAGCTTGGCTTGGACAACTACATCAACAACGACACAAACCAGACGGCGTACACGCAGCTCGCGACCGGTATCAACGCGATGACGAGCGCATCGTACAAGACGCTGTTCGACACTTTTTCGGTCACGGTGGCGAAGAGCAAGAGTAAGAAGACGGGCGAGAAGGAGGTGCCGGATTTGTATAAGACGCAGCTGCAGTACTACGATATTTTCGATATGATTTTGTCGTATACTTTCATTGCTGTAAGTCCTCCGTAACATTCCTGACAACCATTGACTCATGACTAACGCATCCCAGGGCGGGCTCGCACTCGTCATCACAGCCACACTCGGATTCCTCTCGCTACCCCAGCACCAGCGTCGCGCAGGCAACATTGTCCGTCTGGCCATCACCGCCGCTGCTGGTCTGGGACTGTCGCTTGTGTCTTTGATCCGGTATAGCGACACGGCCATGTATAAGTACCTGGGTAGCTCTTGGATGATCCCGACGATTTGCTTGACGTTGTTTTTCTGTGTTGTCGTGGATCATATTCAGAAGCCGAAGAAGAAGGTGCATTAACTGCTGGGACTAGGATATGTTGTGTTCGATGCGCTCGTCATAGCGATATTTTCGTAGCCGGATAGCTTTGATAAAAATGATTATAATGTTAATGATACTTTGAATGCTGTTGCATTCTTGACGTATGCTATCGAGTATCATCCTCGTTGATCTGCAATTGTATGCGCATCGCTTCTTGTTCCCAGAACTCAGCCACTTGTTCTGCTCCTCGCCGGCCACCGAATTGTACGTCGCCTTCCTCGCCTTCTGCACCGTCCATGAGACGTCCCCAGCAGTGTTTTATCTTCGGGTCGTTGAAGTGTTTATACGGGTGGTCGGGATTCAGCCAGGAGCCGCAGAGGTAGCAAAAATGGGTTTCGCATTGTGCGCATGTCATGTCTAGTAGTATTGGTCAGCGCAGGTCGTGACAGGGATTGAACAGTGTACTTACGGTTGCAGCCATAGGATTTTTGGCACGGCACCGAGCAGTATGGACAAGGTGAGGTGCTCTTGAGAATGAAGTTGAGAGACGCTTGGTCATCTTCTGTAAGTTGTGTCTTGTCTCGTGGTTCGCAGCGCACGAAGTCGCCATGCCACGAGGCGAGGCATACGACGCAGAATGCCAGGGTGCAGTCTTCGCAAACTGCCAATCGGTCCATGCCTCGCACGCCAATCGCACGTTTCTGAACACCACCTTCCGTAGTCGCAGTATCAGGCTGGGTGGGTGTATCCTCCTCCATCTCCGAGTCGGAGTCGTCCATCTGCGTCACATCCGTGATCTTCGGGTACTTGTCCGTTCGCATCGCGCCTTGACACCACGAACGTGGGCAGTATATGATCGTCGGATCCGACTCGATCTTCTTCTTCCGCTTAATCTTCGCATAGCGCTCGACCGTCTCGCGTGCCAGTGGTATCTGCAGCAGTTCCTTGGGCGAGAGCAGACGATCCTTCTTCCGCTTGCTGCCTCCAGACTTCCCACATTCTGTCGACATGCATTTGACGTTGTTGACATCGCCCTCCTTTATGCAATTGTTGTAGTAGTCCTGCAGACATGCCACGCAGAAGACGTGGCTGCACCGCTCCATACGATAGCACACTGAACCCTTCTTCGGCTCCAAGCAGACCTCACAATCGAACGTCTCCTTGTCGAATAGCTCGCGCTTCATGCGTGCGCTGTATTCGAGGAGCTCCTTCCGCATATCTGCAGGAAGTGTAAGCTCCTCAAGCCCAAATACTGTCTCTGCCTGCTCTTGGAGGGCACTGATGTATGAGAACAATATTGTGCCTCCACCGTACTCGTCCCATAACGACTGCGCTTCACCCACAAGGCGTTGTGAGACGTCTGATGGCAGCCATGATGGTGTAGTTGAAAGGTGTATGGAAGGTGGTGATGTAGCGGGATATGTGATAGGTAGGTCGATCGCGACGCGGAGTGAAGGTAGGTACGACAGTCGCTGTACATCCTGCTCAGGCTCGAAGGTCACAGGTAGGGGTTTGGATGGTGCTACAAGAAGATCTAATGTGGCAGAATATGGGTTGCTCGCATCGATGACAAGTTCCGGGTATATGGATTCGAGGGTCGTAAGTTCTTCGGCACGTTCGTCGTCAAGGTCGGCGCCCTCCATCTTGCTGTCGCACAATCTTCATCGACAGCCTTGAGGTTCTCTGGTGGCGCTGATGATTGTATATGTGAAGTTGAGTGGCGTCGGAGAGAGGGCGGAGATAACCAGATACGGATGAGGCGAAGGAAAAGGGCGTGCAGCTATCGATAGCGTATAAAGGCGAAGGATCCGTTATAGAGACCCATGGTGAGTCAAGATTGAATATTACAATATCGCTGTGAAGTCTAGCCGTTGCTGGTATGCTTCTCGCTGCAGTGGTGAATCACAGGCGTATCCTGCCCGCCGCGCCAAGGCGACGGGAAGGTGCCGACAACCGCCGTCATTGTGCATCCAGATCGAAGCCTCACCACTCGACTTCACGATAGGCCGCCATGGACGACTACCCTCCGCTTGCGTCGCTATCCTTGACGCATGTTCATTATGTGTGTACTTATGATCCTTACCGCGAGTACTGCTGATACCTGCAGAACCCCGCCGATCGCATCTCTTACATCTGCGCATGGCTGGCTCTTGTACCGCAAGGACTCTGCGTCGTCTACGCAACTTTGATATGGAGCAACCGCGAGATTGAGATTGGCCTGATGTTCGCGGGCCAAATGGCCTGTGAAGCACTCAATTGGGTATTGAAGCGATATATCAAGGAAGAGCGACCACGGGGTATGACATTTGGTCCATTCATGCTACTGCCCTCCATGCTGACATATCTACAGAAATGCATGGGAAAGGCTATGGAATGCCTTCGTCACATGCACAATTCGTCTCCTTCTTCTCGGTGACCCTGACGTTATTCCTCCTGTTCCGACACGTCCCGCATCCCACCGAAACCCATACACCATTCACCTTTGGTGGCCGGTTCCTCCTTTCATTGGTTGCGTTGGCTTGTGCTGGCGCCGTAGCCACCAGTCGCATCTACCTGAACTATCATACACCGAAGCAGGTCATGGTTGGTGTTGCAGCTGGTGCAGCCTTTGCTTTCGCATGGTTTGGCTTTACAACATATCTGAGAAGAGCTGGGTGGATTGACTGGGCACTCGAAACGTGGATAGCGAGGATGTTACGGGTGAGGGACCTTGTGATACAGGAAGACTTGGTCGATTCTGGGTGGGCACGATGGGTGGAACGGCAACAGAAGCAGAATTTCAGAAACCAGGGCAAGAAGAGCAGGTAAGCGTTTTCGATGCTCCGCTACATGTTCAAATATGACAGGATATGTCGAAGGTACAACTTTGGCTGCATCGTAACAGCGGATGGGCGACTTCTGTTCAAGCACTCGACGTTCGACGACGACCTGCCATCGATAGCGCCTATGGAATATGCACAATTTTATAGATCAGCAGACGAAGCACAATTTACAAGGGGTGGAAATCCGTATCAAAGTTATGTCGGTCTCCGTGGCTACGAGGAGCGAGGAGCGAGTGTTAACTTGGTCGACTCCGTGCCAAATCATTTTGGTGTTGCAAATCACCCGTCATTTGATCGACGATCCGACAGAACTCCCATGTCGCGCATCTTTCCATGAACTAATCACAACCCACTGCAAGAAAGCCACTTTTCTCAACCGCTGACCGAGCTCTTCGAGATTCAATGTCGACAACCATCACTCTGACGTCAAGAGGCTTTGCTAGCGGTGTTTCATGACAAGCCTCACCATCACTTCTTCAAATCGTTGTCGATCGAAGAACGGCTCGGAATACTCCAATCGAGAAACCCTGCATTGCATGCATGCACAACAGTCTCATACGCTGCGAGGGTGAAGCTCCCTGTGAACGTGCTCCACCCGAAAGCCTGGAACATGCATTTTCGGGACGAGACACGCTACCCGGGTAGTGGGCGATTTTATGGACCCTTCCACGCAGCTTTGACCGTCATCGAATCCTCAATCTCATGTCTGTTGGGCAGAGGCGTGCGCCTACTCCGATAGCTTGGTTGCCTCCCGCCATGGTTCAACGGTCAATAGTGTGGACTAGTAAGAGTGGTTGTCCTCCCAACCTCCTCGTGTCCCCATCTTCCGTTCTCACCATCTGACGCTTCGTTTTGCATTCTCTCATCAGTATCTGTCATATTACTTACCGCAATTTTGCCCAGTATGCCTCGTGTCCCAGTGCACCGCGAACCGAAGCCAGAGCCTCATCGACGAAGCCACGATGGCCGTCGCCGTAGTCGCGACTACGATAACAACGGCCATGTTGAAAATGGTCGCACGAACGGCCACTCCAACCGCAATGCGCATGGCAAGCGCAAGATTAGCACCTTAACAGGTCACATTGTCGCAGCAATAGGAGAATTCGTTGGAACGTTCATGTGGCTGTATTTCGCCTTTGCAGGTCAAATCATGCTTGTCACGCAGGCTGGTGAGGTGTCGCGTGCCAATGGTCTAGCAAGCAGCCAGCAAAACATCTTCACTGCTCTTCTTTACGGATTCAGTTTGTTGGTCAATGTTTGGGCTTTCTATAGGATTAGTGGTGGATTATTCAACCCGGCTGTAAGTTTGCGATGTGCATGGTCTCTCGCCGAGCACACTACTGACAGGTGTTCAAGGTCACCCTCGGCATGGTCCTTGCCGGCACACTGCCGCCAATTCGAGGACTATTCCTCTTTCCTGCACAACTTCTGGCCGCCATGTCCGCAGCGGGTCTCGTTCAAGCGATGTTCCCCGGCGACATCGGCGCTACCAACACATCCCTCTCTCCAGGAACCAGCGTCGCCCAAGGTGTCTTCATCGAGATGTTTATGACGGCCGAGCTAGTCTTCGTGGTGCTTATGCTCGCAGCCGAGAAGAGCAAGGACACATTCATGGCGCCGATTGGCATTGGTCTCGCACTATTTGTCGCGATGATGGGTGGTAAGTCGCCCAGATACGCAACATACACAAAGACTGGAGGAAACTGACGAAGTACAGGCGTCTTCTACACCGGTGGCTCCCTCAACCCAGCTCGCAGCTTAGGTCCGGCTGTTGCATCAACACTCTTCCCCGGATACCACTGGATCTATTGGGTCGGTCCGTTCCTCGGCGCAGCTGTTGCTGCTGGCTTCTATCGATTCGTCAAGTACTTCGATTATGAGCAGGTCAATCCTGGTCAGGACTCTGCTGGTGGAGACTTTGACGAGTAAGGTGGACAGCGCTGGCTGGACACAATCACTCTTTGATGGAGACGAGCAGAAATGGAACGTTCTCCAGACACAAAGCCAGACGCCAAAGTCGTACATGATGGCTACCATTGTTCATTGCTTTCGAGCGACAACATGAGATGCGCACGTCAGGGTTCGGACAGGGTCAACGCGGGGCCAAACAGTATGGAAGAAGGAACAGTACACAAGGGAGGGAAACAAGTCACAGAAGATATCTGCTTGCGCATGCTAGGCGAAGGGCGTGGAATTTGAAGAGTACGAAACGACGCGACTCAGTCACATGTTGTACCCAAACAATCTATGCGAGGCGACCACATTCAGGCATATTCATCACATCAAATCTTAGGTCTCAGGACAGTTCATTCTTCGTTGCACACCTGTGCATCTCGCTATAACGGTAGTACAGGAACCCTTAATGCGCGATTAGGAAAGAAGCAAGCGACTACATATGCGGAGAATGACGCAACGGGTGGCGTACTTGCATCAAGAGCGGACTGCTGGCGTTATGCACATACATATCCACGCAAACACCAATGTACCGAAAATGTACCACTTCGGTCGCTCGACGCGCTGCGCTTCCGAGGCCATATACTTGAGAAAGAGCAGGAGCCATACGGCGAACATCCTGTTGCGGTCCTCATTAGTTGCGCTCTGTTTAGCAGCGGCAATAGCCAGGATAGCAGTTTACTTACATCCAGCAATACTCTGGCTGCACCTCAGGCGAGTTCCTCATCATGACCCAGATTACGCTGGTCATACCCATTGCTGCCGTTACCACTTCCCCGAAAGCTTCAGATAAGCACAAAAATAATGCGTAGACTAGGCCGAAAGTTGTGCATATTGTCATCCGTGGTAGTCGAGCTGGAGGCTGATTTGGACCTCCTGGCTGACCTTGCTGGAAAGACATGATTGCCGTGGCATCCGGGTTTGCTAGTGCCGAAGTGACGAAGAGACAGATCACCATGACCAGCCACAACCCCAGATTGATGTTTGAAGCATGTGTTCGCGCTAGGACAGTGAGAATTCGGCGCAAAGTTTTCGACCAGCAAATGCAAGCGTAGCCAGAAAGAAACCAGTTTCGAAGCCATCTCGGAGCAGTAATCAAGAAATTATCGTGGAAAACTAACGGTCCGAGGCCACGAATGCTCTCAGCTTCTGTAGCTGTTAGTTCTTTACAATCTTCGTGCATCCTCAATCTGACTTACCACCGCCGTGTTCGGGATTTTGAGACGAGTTCACTTCGATCCTTCCATACACAAAGTCCATGTCGATATCATTACAAAGAATGAAGCTCGATGTTCCAAGGTAGATATCAATATGATCTCTGGGCTACAGACGGGTAGGTATGTGGTTTTGACCTCGGGGAGAGAGCTACAGTGGTTATGCATTAATGCCGTGCTACGACCTTGATCTGCAGGTGGATGTGCAGGAACACGTGTGCTCTGGTGCAATAAAGTTTGAATCCAGCGCGAAGAGGTCCACTGAAGGACTTCAATGAGGCGCAGTATTTGCATGAGCAAGCCTAGAGCCCAATCATTTGTCGATATGGAAAGCTCACCGGTCAGGCTTGGAACGAGGCAAAATATACCGTATGCCTGCGCCCCTCCAGCCTTCCACTCTAATCAATCCGAGCAGATTCTCCACCCACAACGAAGCAGGTGCGCAACGCTGATGCGTGTGATGACCACACTTTAACGATACTGGTGCTCACTTTATTACGCTTCGTTGCGCTTTAAAATTCTCTCTCTCGCAGAGCCGCATTGCGTCCTGATCGAAGGTACACTCTGCGAACCCTCACAGAGTTTGCCTCACGACACACAACTTCTTCGTGCCACGCTCTTGCCTATCTGTGACGACGTTCCGACTACAAGTCACTTGTGTAGATTCTGTGTCATCCCATAGCATCCAAATACCTGTCCACGGTTTTCGCGATGCTTTCGATGCATACCATCGCATCGTCCATCGAACCCAAGATGGTGGAGGAAGGCATCGACGAAGGTCATCAAGCCCGCAGCTGCCTCTCTGAGTACGTCTTGTCAACTTGTATGCGCTGAAGGACTGACGTGTCGTAGGAAGCGACCGAAATGCGCCAACATGAAGAAGACTTACACGCCTTCTAACCCGACAGCTCATGGCCGTCACCTTGCCAGGGATGCGCAGAACAACAACAACGGACTGCTTGTTAATAGGACGTCTTGTTTCGGCATCATGCGCATACTGTAGGTACAGCCCTGTGTGACAGATCGAACACTAATGGCGACAGCTTAATTCGCTGTATGAGACTGGAAGAACTTATTTCCCCACAGAAGTTTGGCATGCTTCTCCACAGTACGATGGGTGTCATCAAGATCCTCCTGCTTCTAGTTATGATCGTCTCGGCGTTCATCATGAGCAGCTACGCTCATCAGATTCGGCCAGTCGTACCAGCCCAGGGTCAGAGCGATATGAGCGTCCAGAGCCTCAGCTTCACTAATTTCGGATCAAACTCAATCCTTTTCGCCACGCAAAATGCTAGTGTTTCTGAGAGATCCCAAGTCCAATATTGGAACTGCGGGCACTTGCAGCCCTTGGCGGAGAAGAATAAATCTGATCAGAAGCCTATGCATAGTAGACCTGTGGATACAGTCCCTAGCACACACTCTGGCGTCGCCCAACGACGAAGTCAAATAGCCGCCACTCGTCTTCACATTAACCCTCTCAATCACAACGACAAATCACATCCAATCTTGCCAGAGGTAATTGAAGCTTCAACTTCCTTAACGCAAACACTCTGGTTCTCCTTCGCTGGCTCGGTTTGGGGGTCCACCTGCCGTTCAGTGCCATCCACAACACCGATCAGCCTATTGACAGCCGTCATATATATCTTTTTTTTCACCATTGCGGCGACTGCAAATTTCCACTTGGTCTTAGATCGAAGGGACCAATTTATCATATTATCAGCACTGATCTCAGTCATGTGCATCTGGATCAGTGCGAAGGGATCTTCGGGGTTAAGCCAGGTCTCCAGCCTTGAGTTCCTTCTTCTCGCAGTCCTTCCTTGGAGCATCTTGGTACCACTGATTCTGAAGACGGCATTACATGGCCAACGAAATGGCAACCTTGGTACAAGATTTTGCGACGATAGGCACGAAAACTGGCGTGACCTCGGGCATTGTTTTGACAAGACGGACGATGAAAAGATTCTTTTCAAGCATGAGAGCAGCAAAGAAATGGATATCTAGAGCCCACTCTTGTCTGAGGTCAACGTGGGGTAGGATAGGCTACATTCACACATCACGTCATGATGCGGGCACGTGCTTGACTTCAAGTGGGAGTGACAGAAGTATCGCAGAAGCTTCATTGTACTTTCCTTTAATTGTGTCGCATACTTTCGCTATGAAGGGATTATGAGGCTGTCCTTGGTATTCATTCCTTTTTCTGCATCACTTTGCAATGACACTATTGAGCGCTACCAACTGTTTGGCTTTCTAGCCTTTCTAATGTGATGTGTTGATCTTGAAGAGCCAGCACTGCAATATCGTTGCTTACTTTGGCAGTCATTGCAGCTTTAGAAGATCGTATCGTCCATCGCCTTCACGTTAGCTGTGACCACAATTTACCGGCTGACTTGCCACGACCTGTATCAAGATCTTCTCGTGTTCGCAGGCATAACGCTCGGGCTTGGAAGTGGCCTCCTCATCAAGGGAAACCTTAGCGGCATGACCCTATACATCCTTCCATGAGCCATACTTCTTTGCGCTGTCATGTAGTGCGCTCTTACATATCCTCCTGGCCCGCACCTAGAGTTCGAAGGTGCACAAAGGAGCTGTCTTTCTTGATCCATAATGTGAGAAGAGTATCGCGGGAGAGGTCTTAAAGTGGGAATCCACTTGAATCGCCCAATTGGGGGATCACCGGAATACAGACGCTCCTGGACGTAGTCGCGTTTCGGTCGTCGGAGCTGCTCAGTTGTCTCGCACAGGTTACTCTATTGCAGTCTGGCTGCGGAAGCTATGGTCCTGGGACAAAAATGTCTATCGAGGCGAGATCGAAGGGTGGGCTCGCTGGCCGAGACAGACGGGGCTTGGAGTTGTCACTTCTTGCCCGCAAACGGTGCGCGCGATGAGGACAAGCTCTCGCGCTGTACTAAAGGCTGGTCTTGCACCGAGTCGGATTATAGAGTATTGATCTCGCATTGGATAACCTGTTAGAGGCCGTGTTCTCTCAGACATCTTGAGGTTTGGGAAGTTGCGTAGACTGAATCGAACTATGCTAGCCAAGACCACTCAGTTCGGACTTCTACAGATCAAGTCCCGTTGGCTCTTGTGCTTATTGCGTCGAACGGCAATCCCAATCACCAGGCATAGGTCTCAACTGTAACGGTTTGGGCCTTGCCCAGACCCACTCTAGTACGAGTTGGGATAGCTCATGTGCGGCAGTCTATATATGTAGCTTCGCCCACCTCAGGTAGTCAATTCAGCGCAGTCCTCCCCCTCCGTCCGTACCGTTACATCAATCCATGTGAGTCCTTCGACGAATCTTGGCACCAAGTATGGAGCGCTCTGGTGTTCGAATAGTATCGAAAGGACAAGGTTGGTGGTGACATGACCTGCACAGCCATCACTGCGCCATGATGGCGAAGCGCTGAGAAGCATGACACTTAAGTTTGGCACTCGCCTTAGGCAGAAAACAAGTGCGCCACGCACACCGGTCTTTGTGGTACGCTCGTTCCGCACCTTTTTAACATGCAGAATCCTTGATCGATGGCAACCTGGAGCAAAGGTGCATAAGAGAGTCTCGAGATAGCACAGACTGTGCTGAAGACCGACAAATTTGATGAACTTAGTTCCGACCAACTCACGTTAATCATGGAAGAGGCCATGCTTGTGGTGCGTAATGGACGTGGATAGAGGCCAGTCGTTTCAGACTAGACGGTTTCTTCATATCAGGATTCCCTGCACCACAGTATTCAGGCCCACAGATCCACCGCGAAAAGTGACGTTACCCACGGCACGTTGCAGAAGATCGTCCAATGCCATAGCGAATGATTGTAATCTCGTGAAGCCTAGAGTGGGCTGGGCGCATATCTGCTTGGCGTCCGGGGCTGAAACGATTGGCACGTCCAGTGAGTCGTTGCATTCTTTTCTGGCCTGATGCTGGCACAGACTACGGTGGCGGGCAAGCCAATAGCAGATGCAGGGGATGTACATGGTAGACAAGTGATGAGGCTCCGGTCATTTGCCTACAGTGGTTCGCGAATTAGTGCGAACCATTGCGGCTCGAGGATTTGCCTGCCCACCCCATAGTTTTAAGTCGCAGCGCTGAGGCTCGCTTTCGTTCCGCAGAAACATCAGCTGTACAGTTGAGCCATTCACTCATCGCTTGAAGCCCCTGTCCACCTCTTCAAAGTTTTTGCTATTGGACACTTCAGCTCTTGTCACATGTTCTATGCCTTCGCCATCTCCCAAAATACTCCATCAGCATAATCAGCCTTGCCGCAATGGGACTGAAGGCAAAGATGCAGGAGACTTATATAACAAGCGCGCGGCCGCACCCACACCACGGTCACCAAAGGCGTAGCTTTCAAAGCATAGACCAGCTTTGCGACCATGTCAAGGCTGAAAAGCTGCTGCAAGTTTCAGCCAAAATGATCGGCCTCACGCACGCCGCGCTCTTGCACAAGCAGGGATCTGCGAACGGATTGGGCCGCAAAACATGTGCTCAGGTCCCACTGCGGTTACTGACCATTCTTGCGGTCCTCTCGATGGTTGCGCCTACGGCTGCTGTCGATGACGATCTATTTGCCTCGTTCCGCACCTCGGACAGCCAACGTCGCGGATACAACATACAGGGCCGTGCAATACTCGCCTTGCTATTGGTTCTCGGTCAATATATGGCCGCATTTTCAAGTTCGCTCGTCGGACCTCTCATGGCCATCGCAAGCATGATGTGGCTGATGATGCGCAACGACGCTGCGATAAGCCCGCACGCAGCTTGGGTGTGAGTGAGCCGCTTTTGACAAACACTTCTCATTGGCTGACAGCATTGAGCAGGGTACTCATTTGCTGGTCTTTTTTGACATCGATGTACTTCGTCTTGAAATGTCATCGGGTATCTAACTACCGCTTGTAAGCCAATCCCAGCAAGACTGGAAATATCCATTGACTTTGCTAGATACATTCTTTTGACGATTGCTGTGGCGAGTCTTTGCACCTGCTTTGTCGCATTAATGCAGAAGTCTTCCTTACAGAGCGGTTCGGTAACCATTATTCCACCTTGCACCTCTTTCGCAGCGTACTGCGTAGCGTACTTCTTTCCTGATCGGCCTGTCGAACGAGATGATCTGGAGGGTGCGCAGTGGTAATAAAAAGCATCGCTTCATATCGAATGGAGGAGAGGCATGGAGAAGGTCACTCGTATGATCGCTTCGTATGAACTTTGGCGCCCTAAGAGACTGGAAGGAGTGGCTAGGAGTTGTGTCAGGGCTGGGGAAAGCACACGCCCTGGTGCCGGGCGTAGCGGAGTTGTCGTGCAGCGAAGCAGATCCAGATTCCGCAAATGTGACGGTGAGAATGACGCCGAGGAATGCATCATTGCTATGCAAACATAATAAGCCCGTCCATGTGCAAGCGGATCGTCTCGGTATCTGGTCTACTACGATTCAGTCAGCATCGCAATGGTTAGTAATGTTCCGTGCATATGCTACACCTTGAAAATCGGTGTTTGGTGATGCTACCGTGGCCAGACTCCCTGTAGCTAACGCATCGCCCAATCGATTAAGATGCCTCGAGGAAATTGACTGAAGGCCGGCGCCACAGAAGCCATCGAATTCAGGACTTGATTAGTGTCAGCGGCTTGAAGTAGATAGTCACTAATGGCTCATATTTGGGGGAGAGAGTTCCCGGTGAGGATTGCCTCGTCAATTGTGATATTCGGGCCGATTAGAATCGTGTTTGCTCGACGGCTTTTACTTCCGCCTGATTATTTCGACACCTCAGCGGTAATATATCTTGTATTTTGCCTTTTTGCAGAGTTCGCGATGTAGAACTTTCGATGGCATCCCTTCCAGCCAGGATTCCTTCTCTTCCTTCCACCGTTTCACCCCGCTCTTGAACGCGCGTTCCATCGCGGCAACATCCTCCTCCATTGTTTCGAGTCGCTGAACAAGACCGACGTGTGAGGTGTTTGTCGGAATCAGGTTCAGCGCTTCGAAAAGTCCTGGCTTGGCGCTCTCACTTGGGGTGTGAATATCGTGCCTCGTCATTAGGTGATATTCAGCGAGAGCCCCGCCAACACCAGAATCAAGCGACCAACTATACTCGGTACTGTTGATGTCGTTCATTATCGAGGCTTTTAATGCTTCGAAAGGATCCGTGATATCGAAGTCCAGAGGAGCCGGTGGTGCTTGAAAACAATGGCGACAGAGCCAGAATAAGCCTTGTTGATACTTGACGCCGGGTTTCATGACTGGAGCCCCATGATCCCATATCCACCCGACGAGGTAATCCGTTGAGAAAGTTGGGTCCAGCGTGCATGTCCGTTTGGGGTGATAGAGCCAAGAGTAGTCGCGTGGCGGAGGCTTTGGGGTCTGCGCCTCTGTCGAATCAACATCAGAAATTGGCGGAGATATCTCAGTGCTGATAATTCTGGGGTCGAGAGAGTCTATTCTGGTCGCCGCTGACTTCCTGTCCTCGACATCTTCTGTTGAGGTGCTGGAGCCTGTGCCATCGAAATTTGGTTTGGGTGTGCGCCTCGGGCTTGGCGGAGCCTCTTGCTTGATGGTGACTTGTAATTCGGGTCGACAACAGGTCTTAGCACGTTTCGATGGTCGCATAGTCCCTCCGGATACGTAGTGATGCGATCGTGGAATTGTCTGATGGTGTGAGGTTGAGATGATGCGGCGCGTTCGGAGGCTAAGACGCGACCCGGAAACGCTACGACGAATCAAGGCTAGGCGGTGGACACATACCCCTGAGCCGTCCGTGCACTAGGCATGCCTAGATCTGATCATCATCAAATTCATGGATGCTCAATCTTTACTATTTCCCCCAAGACGCACAGTGCCTGGTCGTTGAAGGCCGATATCTTTCTCTTCGTCATACCACTTGTCGTGTGTTCTCAAACCCACCGGACCCGTTGGACCCCAGACATGCTTTCTCTTCTTACCGCCATTTCCCTGCCTGCGCCTGAGCCACTGCAAAGGCCACCATAGACCATCGCAGTATGTGGACAGAGGTGCTCGATCAAGCATACGCCGAAGAGCCACAAGCACGATGAGGAAACCAAACCAAGCAAACACTAGATACACCAGTGGCGTGAACGTCTCAAACAATCCCGAAAGCAATATGAACGGAATGGCTATGAACGGTCCCAAAGGTACAAGTAGTGCTCTGCGAATCGGCCAAGTGCGTGACGCCAGGTCGCCCGCGAGATGCTTCACGACCAGTCGTGTATGGTCGAAAGTAGCCACGACCTGGAAAGAAGCCAGAAAGTCCGATCCCTTCTGGTGGATGACCATGTACTCGTAAACCATGTTCCGTAGAAGGATCTGATCCGCGGTGTTTTCCGAAAACCGTTGGACGTGTTCAGTGGCGTTCAGAGCTGCTGCGACATATCCGCCTCTCCAAAACTCCACGATACCTGGCTTAGGAACCACCGCATGTACAGCGAACGAGACCTGGAAATTGTGCATAGTGTAGTGGAGCAGTCTCTGGTCCACAGTATTGAACCAGGGCATGCTGATTTCCTCGTCCGGGCTGCCTCCTGGAACCCCTCCAAACTCGATCGGGTCGGAAAAGTAAGGCGTCCAACTCTTTCCTGTTTCGGGTCTGTTGCTTTCATTCCATTCTGCCGCGTTTTGAAGACAGCGTGTCAAGTTGGTGGCAGGATACTCGTCGTAGTAAGCTGTGCCCACTAGGAAGTCGCCTTTTGATGCAACAAGGCGCCAATGGAAAAGCACATCAGTGCATTCTGAGCACTCCCCTGAGTAGACGCGCTCCGGATGCCTCAAAAAGGGCATATAAGGCACACTAGTTATGACTGTGTTTCCCGCTTGCAGCCTCTTTTGAATGTAGGTTTCACGCTGATGTGGTGGGATACCAAAGGAGGGTAGGAAGAAAAACATGCCCAGCATGACAAGCCAAGGCAATGTGATTACTTTCAAACACCTGCAGGGCGATATTCGGGGCATTTTAAAACTATGAGGCAAGTGAGGTTGAGGTTCAGGAGAATGTGTGGCGATTGGAGGATCGTTGTAGGATCCTGTCGGTTGGAGCTTGGGCCTCAAGGTGGCGCCTCGCGCAGGCAACCACAACCGTCTCGACTACCCTCCAGCACCCGACACAGATCACATTTTGTTACAGAGTACCTTAGCAATGAACAAGATCAAGAACCTCGGCTTTGTTCATGGTGTTGTCATAATATAGAAAGAATTCGTATGCAAGCAGCTCAGGATTGAGCCCGTAAAGCCGAAGGACTACCTATGTAGCTCGGAAAGAGAAACATTCGCAGTCACAGCCCGAAGTAGCGAATGGTGCTTGTCTCATCCGAACGTGAGACTGAGATTGGACTCTTGCGCTACCAATAGCCCTGGATGCGCTGCTGTACGGTTCCATGCATGCATGACCCACTGTAAGACGCTTCTCGACAAATAAAGCGGTCCATCTGTACTCCATGACCCTCCAATCGAGGCGTCTTAAAATCGCCTTGTGATGACCATATAGCCGCCACCAGGCCTTGCAATAATTGTGCTAGATAAAGTAAAGGTTCTCTCTCCATATTACCCTCTCGCAACACCCTGTATAACCTCAGAGACTTTTGTCTGTAGCAACTGCAATAGGCAAAATCCCTCGAAGATATCTAGACTTCAGTAAGACGGCAAAATCGTGGCTGATTGAAGTTTGAGATGGTGGAGCTGAGCGGGCACGAATTGATGCGACACCTGGTGCCGCTAATCATTGGAATTTGTCAGCCTTCAGTGTGGACACTCCGTTGATCCAACAAAGCAATACAGGAGCCCTTGTTTTGACGAGTTGGCTGAAGGATTGGCCCATTAGACTCAGTGGAGCGGCAGTTTGAGACTGCCCAGCCTTCTCACATACCGCGATTAGACGACGAACCGTTGCTGTTGGGTTGTAAATCCCCGGAGCAAGCCTTTGGATCTATCGTGGCATTCTGAAATTGTGGCCACCATAGCTTTGGAAAAGACGACGCGCATCATCTTGGTCCACAGTTACCGACTTTTTGCCCAACCACGACGCACCTAGTCCGCGCCAACACACCACTGATCGGGCATTGCCATCACCCAGGACTAGTACTTCGTCGTGCTCTGCCAAAGCTTCTGTGGTCTGATCTGGATCCTCTCTCCAAATCTCGATGCCATCGAATATGTCAAGCTCACGCGCAAGCTGCGCGACTCGAAGAGCCTGGGCGAGATCTGCGATCTCCAGCAGCACTATCTTGGCTTCCACGTCTCGCGAGATCTTGAGTAAGCGTGGATAGAACAAGTCGCCTTGCTGTGTGTCGTCCTGATTAGTCGTGGGCTGAGGTACTAGCGCAAGTTTTGGCTCGTAGCCTCGAACAGAGCGCGTTGTGGTTTTCCAGTATTCCGAGGGTGATATGTATGGCGGATTAGAGATCATGATATCCCAGAACGGAGGTAACCCATTGTGGTTGAGCGCAGTCTTCAAAGGCAGACGGCCTGCGACCTGGTCTGCGAAAGGATCGACTAGGACATCTGCCTTCATGAGCTGCATGCGACCTTTATATGGGGATAACTCGCTCTTGCAAAGCTTGTGCATATTACAGTGGGCTAGGTGAAGGGCTTTGTTCGAGACATCGACTCCCAACGCGCGTACTTGGATATCGTCGCGAGCTCTGTGCAGCTCGTGTCGGAAGAGAAGAGGAATGCAGCCGGTGCCGGTGCAGAGATCTAAAAGACGAAGTTCACGTGGAAGCGATTGCGCATTGCGAAGAAGGTTCACAAGACGTGTAACGGATGCCGCTGTATCTTGCCTATTTCATGATCAATCAGCCATGGCGAACACGATAAAGCACAACACGCACCTCGGTATCAGCACTCCAGGCCTGCACCTGATTTCCAGATCACCAAAGTACTCAGTACCCAATATATACTGTATTGGCTTCCCCGAAGCTCTTTCCAGGACCAATTGGCGCAACAAAGAGCCCTTGGCTAACGTGTCTCCGCGCGCGCGACGCGTTTTCGCAACTTTGTCGAAATGTTCACGTAGCCATCGTAGCTCGTTTTGCGCGGCGTGGATGTCGCGACACGGCGCAAGCAAGGCCGGTAAGAAAGGATCTATCGTGTGCGCTTTACGGAGGAGCGAGTTGGGGATGCGCGGCATGACAATCGCGAGGTGCGCATGTTGGTGTGAAAGGCGATGTCACTAGCGCGAGATGATCCCGAGAAGGAACCTTGCATGCCCTTTCCACAATATCCCCAAACGCCAACGTAGATGACTTCAGTACCGCAATTGACTTCAAAGCGAAAGCAAATGAAACAACCAATGCTGAAGGTCAAGTACATTCGAGCTTCTCTACATGTAGGTGTTGCATCAATTGGCAAAGTCAAGCTCGAACCGTTCAGTCCTCACCAGAATCTTAGCAGCTCAAACAAAGAGTTGTCATTATTCGTCAATCGCACGCTCATGTTTCAGCCTCGGTGCTGAGTCCTCGGCAACCATCTCTCAGAAATCCATGCCATCATATATCGAACCCAGTCCTTCCCGCCCTAGTCCCGTGTAACCCCAACCTCAGCAGCAACTTTCTCGCTCCTTGGCACCTCTACTTCTTTTTCCGTCTCAATACTCTTTCTGGCCTCTGTATCCACTACAGCCCCCGTGCTCCTATACTTTCGAAATTGCCTTGCAGGCAACCTCTTCTCGAACATCTCATCAATCTCCTCAAACGTACGGTTCTTAACCTCAGGCAGGAAGAAGAAAACCCAAGTGGCGCCAATAACGCATGACGGAAACCATATAAAACCGTATCGAGGACCCCAGTTGAGTGAGGTAGGGTTGATAAAGTAGGGCGCAGTGAAGGTGGTGAGCCATGCGCCTGCGAAGCCAACGGCGGCAGCGAGTCCAAATGTATGTGAGCGCAAGCGTTGAGTGGGTAGGTCGCCACCGCAAAGCCAGGCATAGGTGTTTATCATGCCATTGTAGCTGAACATGTATATGCCCGTCAGACCGACCGTGACTTTACCGGTCGATTTAGCGCCCGGATATTTGTGGTATACACAGGCGATATTCAGTTGCAAGCACCCGCAGACGAGCAGGCCGGTCATGGGCAGGATACTTCGGTTGCCGAAGCGCACTACAATGAATGAGTTTGCGATGAAGGCGAGGATGGAGATTGCGCTGAGGACGTTGGACATGGCGAAGGGGTCGGAGACTTTGGCCATTTGGAGGAAGTAGGCTTTGAATGCTGGATTGCGTTAGTATATGTTGAATCGGTGCATGGGAAGGAAGGAGTTTACCAATGATGAACATGGAGCCCGATGCAGCTTGGAGTAAGACAGCACAGACGGCGAGTGTGGTGCGGCGGCGGTCGACAGGGTTGCTGAAGAGATCGAGCCAGCCAACGCCAGAGGTACTTTGCTTTTCTCGCTCAATAGCATCGCGAATCGCGGTTGCTTCTGCCAGGCTGTCGTGAGTCTTTGGTCGTAGCCATTCCAGCGCTTTGACGCCTTCTTCGAAGCGGTCTTGTAGGATCAACCAGCGTGGTGACTTTGGAATGAACCATACGGTGCAGATAATGATTAAGGGGAAGATTTAGATCAGACCCAATGGAATTAGGTATGCTGACTTGTCGGGTCGCTTTGCAGTTGCCCAGTCCACGATTGTGCCGATCAGAGTACCAAAGGAGACAAAGAAGTTAAAGGCCGTCAAGAACACACCGCGGAATTCTGCTGTGCTCGACTCCTGGAGATATAGTTGGGCGAATGTCATGAAGTATCCGTTTGCGAGACCGATGATAAGACGGCCTGCGTACAGCGCTCCGATATTCTCGGTCGTCATCATGATGATGTTCGCAACGAAGCAGGTAACGCATGCAAGAGCGAGACATGCTCGTCGCCCAAAGCATGTTGAGGGGACACCTGCAATCGCAGAGCTGACGAATGCACCAAGTGTCATCAGTGATGAGATGAGCTGCTGGCGCTCAGTCGTGATATTCCATCCTGTAGGGCTTTTTGGAGAGCGGTATCCGAAGACCTGCAAGAGTCAGCAATGGAAGTAGGGAGAACTATAGTACACACCTGACGGTATCCCCTCATAGCCTGTAGCCCTCCAATCATACCAAAATCAAACGCATACTGGAACGGGCTTAGGATCACAATCCCACACGCTAGAAACAGCTTCGAATGGCTTCGCCATGAGTCTCCTTTATTGACGTCGGTCATGGTGAGTTCAGGAAGTCGCGTTGAAGTCGGCCGTGCTAATCACGCACGTTTGGATTTGTAGATATGGGCCCCTTATAGCTCTTCAGTAGATCACTGCCCAGGATGGATGAAGTCCGCCGCATGCATGGCAGGCGCATTTACCCATCTGCCGAACAGTATGCCAAGATGCATCTCGTTATGACCCCACACTCTGTGATATGGTTCGAGAGCCAAGGGGCGGAAGCGACTTGGCAACTTGTACGGACTGGATGTGGGGAGCGCAACGTTGCTGGCAGGAGCGATAATGCGAGGACGGTGTACTTGGATGTTTTGCTGATCTGGAAGAATGACGTAGGATGGAGAAGGCATTGATAGACGCGGTTCCAGGTACTTGGGTCATGTATTGAAAACAGACCGACTGAGTATACTTTTTTGAGGCGTCGCCTTACACTGCCGCTAAAAAAGGCGTTGGTGGTGCTGGCTAGCTCTTCCCCACCATACGTGAATGCGCATTGCCGGAGTGCCAATAATGACTATTATGGTGGCTTGAAGCTTCTGTGTCGGCCCCATCGTACAGACGCCTTTTGAGGAAATGTTTTTGCGTGAGCAAGATGCGTTGTGCACGTTTAGTCAGTAAGGTTGGGGAAGTACGGGGTGCAGGGCTAGCAGCAAGGTTAGGGCGGAAAGAGCAGGCGGGGAAGGAAAGCTTGTCCTCAGAAATTTGGGACGCCTGACTTTTTGCAGCCAATTTCGAAAACGGTACGGTCTAACGGATGTTTTTCAGGTCACAGTCTAACACGGGGTATCATTGCAACTTGTGTACTGTGTGAGTCGAACACCGGTCTTGGACTATATCAAACTTCATCCAAGAACCTTCTCAATCAACCACCTCCCACCGCCATCCTTCCTCTGCACCACCCTCCTCACACCCAACCCCCACCCCTGACTCTCTTTCTCCCCCACCAGACTCAACTCGACCTCACATTCTCTCCTTCCCGACTTGCCTGGCATGTCCACAATCTTGCCTTTAGGCTTTGACGCCGCCAACAGCGGCGTATTGAGCGCGATATTGATGATTTGCGGCCTCGTAATTGGCGTAAGGGGGTGTAGTCTAGTCTTGGGTGTCTTAGAGCCGTTGATAACAGATGCGGACGCGCGTTGCAAGTGCGAGTAGATGATATACCCAGGCATTTTGGCAGGTGGTGTGCGCGCCAGCAAACTACTTGGGTGCAAGTAGACATACGGATTATCAGTGCGATCTGCTTGAGAGCTGAAAAGCGTTACGTATGGTACTTCGATCGCAGTCTTAGGTTTTCGATGGAGTTCTGGAGGCACGGGAGCCAAGTCGGCACGCATGGCGATCTGGTCGATGAAGCCTGCTGCGCATATCTGTGTCAAGATGTTGATGCTGCTATCTGACTGCGCGGGGAGTTTGGGGTTGTAGGTGGAGATAGCTGTGGGACGATGAGCGCGGACGATGTTGGTGAGTTGATGCCGGAGTTGAGCTGCTTCGTTCATGGCTTTGGCGTTGAGGAACATGTCTTCACAGAAACCTTGTGTATCAGACTCATATGCGTATGCACAGATAGCATGGCTGAGCTTGATGCAATCACTCTGTTTGGCGTTGACCGCAAGCTTGGCTTGAGCAGCATTGTAGGCTTTGCGCGTGCGGGAGCGCTCTTCGGCTTCGATGTTGTCTTGTTCGGTGCGAATGGCGTCAGGGTCCTGAATAGGTTCACGCAGACCAAGCTTGTTCTCCGGGATGATGAGTTCAGGTACTGAGAGCGCAGCCACAAGCGCAATGGTCTCTGCAGTCAGTCTTTGTGCTACTCCCATGGCCACCATGCGGGCGAAGCGAGGATTGAGAGGGTAGAGTGAAAGCTCGTGCCCAAGCTTGGTGACTTTACCATCGACTGAAAGTGCGCCCAGGTACGATAGTAGGTTCTCAGCTTTTTGCAAGCTCTCGCGATCTGGCGGTGTAGGGAACGGGAAGTTGACCACAGGAGCTCCCATACTTTTAAGCTGCAGCACGACACCCTCGAGCGGCGTTCTTGAGATCTCCGGAGCGGCATACTCGTCGAAATCTCGCTCAAAGACTGCAGAGGAATACAGACGATAGCAGTGACCAGGACCTGTACGACCAGCACGACCAGAACGCTGATTTGCGCTAGCTTTGCTGATCCAGCCAACTTCGAAGCTTTGCACACCTGTGATAAGATCGTATTTCTTCTCTTTTGCACGTCCGCAATCAAATACGTAGCGGATGCCAGGTATTGTCAAACTCGTTTCTGCGACGTTGGTGGCCAGGACTATAAGCCGAGAGCCATCTGGTGGTGGTTCGAAGACGCGCAACTGCTGGTTGGTTGGTAGCTGCGAGTAGAGTGGCAGGACGTGGACAATCATGACCGTGTCTTCTGGCTTTTCATCTTCGATCTCAAACTCCCTGTCGTCCTCATCATCTAATCCCAAGATTTCCGAGTCTTCGGAATCCGATCCGTCATTATCTTCGTAGTCTTGGTCCTTGGTATCCAACTCGATATCTCCAGCTTCAAGTGGAGTATCCGTTGGTGACACTACGACCTTCCCAGCGTTTACCTCGTGACCTTGCGTAGAGGCAAAACTCTGTTTCAGCCGCTTTGCAAGATGTGCGATCTCGTTTTGACCCGTGAGAAACACGAGTATACCGCCCTTTGGTAGCTTGCGATGCCCTCGCAATACTTTGCGAAACATCTCCTCGGCGTAGTCCCGTTGCGTCCGACGACTGAAATGATTGGTAACAGCATATTGCCGCCCTTCTGCCTTGATAAGCGGCGGGGGCAGGCCTCGAAAAAGTCGGTCGTTCTCTGTGAAATCTGAAATGCGCAATGTCGCAGACATGATGACCAACTTGAGAGGCTTCACTTTCGGGTCCTCCTTCGCCATCTGAGATCGAAGGTCTACAATCCTGCTAAGCATGCCTATCAGAATATCTGTGTTTACGCTGCGCTCGTGGGCCTCGTCAATGACGATTGCAGAATACTTTGTCAACACGAAGTCTTGAGTGATCTCGCGCAATAGCACTCCGTCTGTCATGAATTTCACAGCCGTCTTTGCACTTGTCGTCGTGTCGAACCGAATCTGGTAAGCGACTTTCGAGCCGTGCTCGCTCAGCTCGTCGCCAACACGCTTCGCCATGCTCACTGCAGCGACTCGTCGCGGCTGGGTCACTCCGATCATGCCTGGCGTGGGTCCATCTGGCGCGCCATATCCTGCTTCGTAGAGGAACTGCGGCACCTGGGTTGTCTTACCACTGCCAGTAGCACCCCAGATCACCACCGCATCGTTATTGTGTATTGCTTCCATAATCTTCTGTTCTTCGGCTATGATCGGTAATTGCAGCCGTGAGTCTTGAATTTCGGATGACCTCTCAACCGTTACACTGAAAGCTTTCCGTGTCGCATCGGTAGCTGTGTTCGTCTCTAGCTCTGGAGGTAGCGGATCCTGCTCGGGCGCCCTTGGCTTGAAGTTTGCGGGTCTTGGGGGAATAGCGTGCGATAGATTGTTCGTCGGAACGAAACCAAGTGCCTGATTTCTTTGCTGGGTAGCCCATGCTTTGAAAGCGGATGTCTTCTCCTTCTTCGCAGCTTTGCTGTCCTCATCTCGGCTAGTCTCGCTGTCGCTCTCGCTGTCGCTCTCGCTGTCATCTTCTGAGCCTTCTTCCTCTGAGTCCTCTACTTCTTCTGAATCTGATCCTGGTGCCTCTTCTTCCTCCTCGGATTCACCATTCAGGCTTTCGGATGCCGCGCTCGTAGAGTCGTCCTCGCTGTGCTCGTCATCTTCCGTGTCCTCACCACCTGAGCTAAACCCTTCCCATGCTACCTCTTCCTCAATGACCAAAGGCTTGTCTTTTCCTTTCCTGCGCTTTCGTACTTGTATCATGGGTCTGCCCAACTCATCTACTTCTAGCGGGCGCTTCAGACCGCCGCCGAAAAGGCTAGTGATCTGTGGTGCTGTAGAGGTGGCTGTAGGAGGTTTTGGCTCATGCTCGATTTCTGGTGATGAGGAAGGCGATGGTCGCGTACGTTTTGCTGCCTGTGAAGGCTTCGTGGGAGGCTGTGGTGCGTGTTGTTGGACTTTTTTAGACTGCTCATCGCTCTTAGAGCCATGTCCTGGCTCGAACTCTCTGAACGGTCGCTCTTCGAACAGTAATTGCCCATTCTTCTCTACGTCTATGCCAGCCTTTCTCTCAGCTAACGCGCGCCTGAGAGCTTCTCGCTTCGAGTCTGACCCACTCCCAAGCTTCTTCGAGCTTTGGAACAAGCTTGTGTCAACCTTATGTGCAGCCAACTTCTTGAGCAGGGCGAGGTTCTCCTCCTTCTTTAACTTGGTGTCCACATATTTGTCCAATCGTTTCTTCTTTTTCTGGCTAATCTTGCCTTGCGATTCGCGCACAAGCTCCTCCTTCAAGGCCTTTTTCTTGTCCTCCCGCTCGCGTTGCTCAGCCGGCAGTATTTGTTCCGCGTTCGCTTCGGCATCGTTTTGTTGCGGGTGCGACGATTTCTGACGTGCAATGACTTTATGTTTCCGTTGTCGAGGTACAAATTTGGGCATATCTGCGTGATGTAGGATATTTGCGATCGCATGCCCGAACTTTCGCAGCACAACAAATTTTGGCGGAGTTCAGCCACTATCGCCGAGGGCGGTGGCAGAATACGCCCCGCGGGTGAGCCTGTTTCTAGCACCACAAAACTTGGGAACTTCGCGACGAAGCGAATGTCAGCTTATAGTCAGCTTGGTTTCTATCACACTTCGCATTGTTGCTTCACTACTAGTATGGCAACCTCAGCGTTGGCTCCCGCAGCCGATTGCCCCGTCACGCCCGCGCCATTCCCAGCGCGCACGAAGACGTCCGCCTCGTCTATCAAGGGTCTTCAAACCGTCGCGACTGCAGTCAATTTCACCGACAAGATACTGATTACAGTCACGCAAAATGGTCGGCTAGCCCATTGGGTATGCAACACGAGAATTGAGGTCATCTTGTTACCAACCTAAATTTAGGTCCACGTTCCTTTAGACATTGCTGCAACAGATGCCTCAATGGCCACGAACCCCTACCTCGAGCGCGAAGACGACGACCCAGAGTCCGACCTATTACCCATGCACCACCTCACAGCGACAAACATACTAGGCGGAACGGTACCTGAGCTTGACATATTGGGACAAACACTCGCAACGCAGATTGCCAGCGCGATCAAGACTCGTGATGAAAGAGAGACAAGAACTGTTGTGCTTGGGATGGGACTCGAAAAGAGCATGATAGGAAGGGAGGAGTTCAGTGAATTGGTTGGGCTGGTGCTCGAGGTCATCTGAGTGTATTATTCGGCTGCTATGCTGGTTCGAGCTGCAGCGCCGAGGGTTGATTATGGCATGAACACGCCATGCGTACGTGACACGTGCGTTGCTTATAGATTCGATCCTTGCAAGAATTTGGGGTATATTTGTAAAGTATGTCGAACTTCTTCCTTCTCTTCTTCTGTTCTTATCTTCCTCAAACGCCGTCCCGATACTGATTCTTTACTGTAGCCCTGAACGCCGATAGATTGCAACCCGTCAATGTCCTTATAGGCTCTCGCGGAGCCTGTTGATGAGAATGTCAACGGATTCCATATCGCAGGCATCGAGTTCTCTATCGGGCTTGAAGTCCTTGGGCATATGCGAGATCGTTTCGTCGAGACCCGGTTGGAAGTTTCGGACAGTAGACGACAGCGCAGTGATGGCCCTTTTGCGAACCTGCTGTTCTGGGTCTTCGGTGGCTAGCCGTACTAAAACGGGAATTCCGCCGACGATGAGGATCTATGAATTTCAGCATTGATTCTTAAGCGCTGCGAAGACATGCGACTTACCCGTTCCTGCGTCCGAAGATTGTTCTGCACAACGGTACCACAGGTATGTGCCGCCCACTGTCTCAATATCGCATGCTCACTTCTGAGCTGTTCCACCAAGTCCGGCCATAACCCAAGGGCTTCGATGTTGTTGGCGTTGTCGAGGTTCTCAATAAGCATTTCGAAGTCTATAAAAGACTGTTTGCGCTTTTCGAGCTCGTGTGTGCTATCCTTGTCCTTGATGATGGCCATGCTCTCTCTCATCAAATCCGCGTCCGACTTGATATGGTCACCACTTATGAGCGACATCAATGCGGCCTTGTCCACGTCCGACATTGGTTGGGGCGCTGCCGCGGAGGGATTGTTGCGCGAGGCTTCCGAGTTCGATATGCCCCATTTTAGGAGATTGTTCAGAGTAGGATCGTTCATGGTGTACTTTTTCGCAGGAGTGGGAATTGTCGTTTGCGGGTTGAGACGATGGTGGTTATCTAGGCATCTGAAATTATTTTGGCGGAACGCGGATGACGCAGGTTAGTTGGGCCGACAGCTCGCGAAGGAACCATAAGTTTCGCGACGCTTCCATGGCTGGCAGCTGTCACAACATGTACGCCAGGAGCTTGAAACCAAGATGGCAAGGTGCAGAATAGGTTGAGAATGCGATCACTACAATTACACATGGTTCTCAGCCAGTAGCGCCAATAGCTACATCTTGGGGTAGGTAAGGGGTCGCAGTCGGTTGCCCCGCTATAGCACGTGACCTTCGCCTCGTACTCGCCCAGGGGATCGCGGATTTGGCGGTGAGCAGCAGCGGATGGCTGGCATCGCAACGCGGCGACGCACTTGTCTACCACGAGCATAGATGAAAAACGTCGTACACAGTGGAGAATATCTACTCCATCATCGCTTGGCAAGTGCAGAATAGCGCTGCCTGGCGGTCTGGTATGACGGGCATGAACGGTAGCTTCCTCTGCTGTGGCGGGGAGCTTGCGTGGCTACCAAAATAGCAATTGTGTAGCCTAGAGAGGCAGTCTAATGCGAAATATATAATGCTCAACATGCCGTAAAGCGCAGTATAAAAGCCCAACGCAGAAATTTACACGCCCTCTCGTTGGCGGTGTCGTTCGCGCAAAGCCTCCTTCAAGTACACCAACCTCGCAGCTGCCACCCGGCTAGTAAATCTGGGCAAGGCCGGCCCGCTTATTTCAGCACCCACCGCCGACTTGCCTCGCACAACACCTTAACACCAACACCCTCGCCCTGTAAGCTCCCCCGACTTCTGCACCCTCGCTCAATTGCCAGACCAGCGGCATCTCGAGACATCTCACGCTGACCCTCTTCTGTCGCAGCCGACACAAATTGCAATCGCCCTGTTCCCTTCGCAACCTCCTAATCTCTACACCTAATCAGTCAACATGGAAGGTAAGCAGCTGGAGCCCAACAACACCCTTTGGCGTCCTCCGCATCGCCAACTGATGCGCCGCCTATCTCAATGAGCTTCGCTAACATTTATCCCCCACTATAGAGGAAGTCGCAGCCCTCGTCATCGACAATGGGTGAGATCATCCCCGAAGTCCTACTCTAGCCATCCCTGCTGTGGAGGGGCTATCCGCAATGCTCGCGCCCACGCCCTGCAGAGCCGCAAAACCTCCACAGCAGCAGTGCGATAGGCGAAATAAGTAGCTGGACTTGAGCTGACGATTGCTAGTTCGGGTATGTGCAAGGCCGGTTTCGCCGGTGACGATGCGCCCCGTGCAGTCTTCCGTAAGTTCTTCTACATCCACCTTGCAAGCTGAAGAAGCTGCAAATGCGCGCTCCCAACGCTGCGGGAGAATTCGAAGAATGATTCTGACCACGTTGCAGCTTCCATTGTCGGCCGACCACGCCATCATGGGTACGACGATTCCGCCGCATACTTTGCCTGACCCGCAAGCTGACAACGAGGCAGTATTATGATTGGTATGGGTCAGAAGGACTCCTATGTTGGTGACGAGGCACAGTCGAAGCGTGGTATCCTGACTCTGCGATACCCCATCGAGCACGGTGTTGTTACCAACTGGGATGATATGGAGAAGATCTGGCATCACACTTTCTACAACGAGCTGCGTGTCGCTCCTGAGGAGCATCCCGTCTTGCTCACCGAGGCTCCCATCAATCCCAAGTCCAACCGTGAGAAGATGACACAGATCGTTTTCGAGACCTTCAACGCCCCCGCGTTCTACGTCTCCATCCAGGCTGTCCTCTCCCTGTACGCCTCCGGTCGTACCACCGGTATCGTTCTCGACTCCGGTGATGGTGTCACTCACGTCGTCCCCATCTACGAGGGTTTCGCTCTTCCCCACGCCATTTCGCGTGTTGACATGGCTGGTCGTGATCTGACAGATTACCTCATGAAGATCCTGGCTGAGCGTGGATACACCTTCTCCACCACCGCCGAGCGCGAAATCGTTCGTGACATCAAGGAGAAGCTCTGCTATGTTGCGCTCGACTTCGAACAGGAGATTCAGACTGCCAGCCAGAGCTCCAGCTTAGAGAAGTCCTATGAGCTTCCTGACGGTCAGGTCATCACCATTGGCAACGAGCGCTTCCGTGCTCCTGAGGCTCTCTTCCAGCCTTCCGTCTTGGGTCTCGAGAGCGGTGGCATCCACGTCACCACTTTCAACTCCATCATGAAGTGCGATGTCGACGTCAGGAAAGATCTCTACGGCAACATTGTCATGGTATGCAGCGCCTGTTTCAGTTCAGTGAAGTAGTCTAAGCTAACGCGACCTAGTCTGGTGGTACCACCATGTACCCCGGTATCTCCGACCGCATGCAGAAGGAGATCACTGCCCTCGCCCCATCCTCCATGAAGGTCAAGATCATCGCACCTCCAGAGCGCAAGTACTCTGTCTGGATCGGTGGTTCCATTCTCGCCTCGCTCTCCACCTTCCAGCAGATGTGGATCTCAAAGCAAGAGTACGACGAGAGCGGTCCTTCCATTGTCCACCGCAAGTGCTTCTAAGGTACAATATATCTGATGTGGTCCGATTTGTTCGCGAGCTAAACCTCCCCCTAGCGAATTTCTGCGTATCGTCCTCGACGTCTCGACAAGCCTGCTAGCGGAGGTATCAATGTATTGGCGCTCTGTTACACCGGGATTTTACAAATGATGGTTGTTCACAAAAGCGAGCCAGCGGTTGGGATTACTTATGGAGCAGATCAAGCTACGAAGGTGGTGTAGTAGGATCATAAGATTGTAGCTTAGAGTTTGGACACCTTGACATCCCCTAACATTGTAAGGCCGTAAACCTTTCATTGCCTTATGTGACTCTGAAACTTAATCTATATTACGTCGCGTGAGTGGTGGAAGAGCAGCGGAAGGTAAGCCATTACATCGTGGTGGAAAGCGCGACTAAGGTCTTGGCGCACTGAAGCTAAAGGCACATACCGGGTCCTTCCCCATTATTTTGCCACCTACACGATCTTTACCAGAGCGTCCCGCATGATAGCCGTGGCCTCAGAAGTTTTCTCGAGGTGCTGCTCACGATCTTCATCCACACATAAGCCGATCCTGACGAAGGTATTGCCGAACAGCCCACTGTCAATCATCGGAGATACCGAGCGCTCCTCCTCACATTTCACCCTTCTCAATACCAACAAGACTACGCACTCATCATCTTCGTACTCCAAGCGTGTGGTCGTGCCGATAAGCTTCAAGCAGAAAATTTCATTCCCGCCTTCCATTCGGATGCCTACATCGCTGTTGAGATCGAAGTCCATCCGGAAGCGGTCTGGCTGTAGAAGACCTCCACCGAGCGTCATAATATTGAGCTTCCCGTTGGCTGCTGTACGTCCGAGCATTGCTTTAATCAACGTGCCCTTCAATACGATGCAGGCGGATCTCAAGCGACCTGTCGGATCTGCACCTTCCGGAACGCTACTTGCTTCCACAATCGTGGCATAGAAATGAGTTTCTCGTCCGCGCTTGGGACCATCGTGTCCTTCAAGTCCTTGGCTAAGAATTTTCATCAAATTATAGCTGATCCATGGCCCGCCAAAATACTGTGGCTTACTCACGACGGACGCCCAGGAGAATGTCGGTGCCCGCCATGGTTCGCATCTCATTGCAAGCTCAGGCTCTTTAGTGTACCAGACGAGATCTACAAGCAGATTCTCTTTCCAAAGACCGGCAGCATACTCCCATCCCGTGGCGCTAGCAATGCTCTTCGCGAGACCAGATATCGCCGGGAAGATGTCCTCGGGTTTAGTTAGGGCCATGCGGGAATAGTCGGAGACAACAGCATGCCACGCAGGTGGGCCCCTTTCATGCTTCCAATTCAGCAGAGAGAACGAATATCGATGGAAGCGGTCTTTCGGCGCCAGCCATATTAACCTCGATCGGTCAGACAGATTGAGCCCATTACACTCACACGTTAGACACTCCATGCACTCCCACATCATCTCTTCTTGGCCAAAATGGAGAACACGCGGACTCAACAATCTCTCCTGATGAACCCAGCCGCGTTGCAGAAGTGGCAACTCGGCTTCGTTATGCCTCAAGTATTTACGCGTCCGAATCTTGTCCAATCCACTATGGCCCACAAGGTTCTGAACGCTGTTGTCAAGATGCGCAAGATCAGCTCGGCGAAACATACCATGATGTGGGCCAGTAGATGCTGAGGCTGCAAGCGTCAGAATGGCATTCTGATAGATGGTTGCCATCTGAGCCGATTGGATTTCCCAGTCCTTCACATCATCCTGGACGATGCATAGCGAGTCTATCCACAAATATGGGATCTGGAATTTTCGGGTGAAGCTGACCGCATCCTGGAACGTCTTCGGTAAGTCATTCCACAAGATACTGTCCAGAAATTCGGGAAGTGTCTTTCGTGTAGTCATGAGGGGCTGATGCCCGCCCCAGCAATGGCTCAGGCATGCCCATTGCCCTACAATATCTCCGGTTTCTATCAAACGAACATTCCTGGTGTCAATGGTACCAACATCGAGGACTCGAAGGGGTAGCTTCGGAGAGCCAGTCACGGGTACCAGATTCGGACACATGATATTATGCGTCTTCACACACTTCTCGAACCAACCCCACGCGATGCGCACGGCTTGGTCCGAGCCGGTGTAGCCTGAGATCGAGGTCGCCACGGGAAGAACATCGTCATGTGCACCTGATATTTCATTTAGTCATGATCTTTGGATTCATCTTGTGGACTTACGGTCCACAACGAACAACTCCCTCTCCGAGGCATTGCCTTTGAAGCGGAATCCCGATGCCCTGATTTCAACCTCAAGCTTCTCGTCGATATTTGGCGAGATGGTCCCAGGAGATACATCCACTTTGTGCCAGAAGCTCAACCCGGAGTTCCGAGCCATCGCGTCTTGGTTGCGATTGCGAGCATCGTTGTTACCGCTCTCCTTGCCCACTGCTGTACAAATCAAGACACAATACTCACAACTGCATTCCATACTCCCCCCAAGTGAGCTCTCCCGGACCCACGCTTCCTTGGATGGATCCTCCTTCATCTTCACGAAGTCTCTAAAAGACTGGCATATCGACGGCGATGCTCCACTCACTTGGTATCGAACCGCTCGCGCAGTATCCTCATCCATCTTGACAATGATGACAAGAATGATGGCATTGCGAGAACTGTCATCGCACGCAGCCGCCTGTCCCGCATGCTTGCAAGGAGGTGCAAGGCTTGCGATTGGCTATACATGCGAGTGGAGACTGCATCATGCAGCCTTGATGTGACGGGAACGCGGCACGGCTCGCGGTGGCAAGCCATATTCCCATGATCTTGTCTTTCAAAATACAGGATCTATATTTCGTCTTGTGTGGTGACATGCTTAGGCGCGACATGAAGGGCAAGCTTGAATCGGCTATGTCGCAACCTAGGCCATGAACGTCCCTTGGTGAGCTGTGCCCTACTTATGCGGTTCTTCACACACAGCGCGCTTATTCTGACCACCCACCGGTAAGACGACGCGATACTCAAGTAGACCATCTCGGCTATGATATCGTGCGGCTCTTTGGAGCAATTCACGTCCAGTACAAACGGCGGCCGTGAGGTATAGATCGATCTTCCCAATGTTCACATAAGCCTGTTTAGGCGGAGTTGCCAAACATTCCTTCCCTGTTCTCGCCTGCAGAAACCATCGTTGAACAACCTAGACACTGCTCTTTTCGTTTCACGCGGTGGAATCTCTGCAACTCCATTTTCTCCATGGAGCTCGAATTATCCTTAAAAGCATCTTAAATGTTGGTGTTGTGATTATGAGTGCCATATTTTGTCATCGCTCGAATGATGCCTTCTTCCAGGCCCATAATGAGGTTGGCTTATGCTCACTTCCCGTTAGAGGATACTGAAGTAGAGATATGGTGGCGCAGGTCACTCATGGCTCAAAGTACGACGCTCTGATGCTTATTTAGCCACTGGATGTTTTCTTGATCAGCCATGTGCCCTCAGGAGTCATGGCTGCATTTCGTGGTGTATCCAAATTTTGAAAGATCATGCATGCATTGTCATTAGCACTATGATCTTCTCCGAAGCTCTTGTATATTGCCCCTTCTATTTCTCCTCCACGATTTGTCGTGCTAGAGATGACCTGTCTCAGTTCTGTCTTCTTAAGTCATGCTACCTTGCACCTGCAATTCCGGTCCCAAGACTGACGGGCAAACGGATTTACTCATAGCTCTGTTCTATGTCGCTGGACAAGTCGGAATCGTTGGCGTTCGTAGACATTGCGGTTTTCAAGCCCGCAAGTTGATCCAGATATCGACGAGGTGAGTGTGGCCGTATATGCCCGCTTACACATCGTAAAACATCTTCTGCAAACAGCGGGCACGTAAAAGTTCACACTTTCTGCGCGATTCGCGATGTCGTCGACTTCTTCATGCCTCAACATGCATCGAACGATCACGCATCCCCAGCCCCCTTCTCCTTCTCCTCGGCCAACTTCGCACAAACTTTCTTATGCGTCTTCCAATCTTTCTTCTGACACTCAACACCACAATATGCCACGCTCTTACATTTCGTACAGCTCTTCACATCCTCCCGTTTCCAGCAAACTTCACACCTCGTCCCTCTCGCATCATCTCCATGCGCCTCGTTCATGATCTCCTGCATTATCAACCGCGCCGCATTCTTACACACTGGCGCATCGCAAATTGGTTGCACGAAGACATTGATGAACGGCTCGTTGGGCACATGCAAGTACGAACACGGCGTGAGTACGGATGAGCATATCGTGCCGTTGCAGTTGCAGCAGTGTGCGCCGGCTTTGGCGTCGCATTCGGACTGGAATTGGGGAATGATGGATGAAATGGTTGAGCGAAATTGTTCTTGATATACAGGCGTGTTTTGGAGGTATGGTGGGACGATGAGGCTGGTAGGAATGGGGTGGGTGTGTGTCCATTCTGAGCCGCCTGAGTTGTTGAGGGGGGTGAAGCGGAAGGGAATCGGACGTGTGGCCATGCTGGGGATGTTTCTGATGCAGATCAATGGTGTCTGGAGATTGTGGATGTTATATCGGAGCTGATCGATTCATACGCAAAGGGAAAGAGCTTTGAGCTTAGCGCAATTAAACGCATTGGCCATCTCCCACAAGACTTCTTCTACCTAGCCATTCGCTACCTGTACGACAAAGTAGATGAAGTTTGCCAGTCGACACAGCCGATGTATTCGAATAAGCTTTATCTTATGTGCATGAACATGGCGAGTGCAGGAACGATATTGCGCAATGCTGGCCTGCCCAATTAGGTAAACCGTGCGCTAGCGTGAAGCTTGAGCCGCTCAAGTTGAAAGGCAACCGACGACGCGTCTTCGATTGCATTGCTTGTACATCAATTTCAATCGTCTTATTGACTGGATGACTTTTCCACTGTATTCCTACTTTTCACACGACAATCGACCTTGATCTTCGCTCTTCTGGGGTTATTCTTGTTTGCCCCAGCCCCCAATTGTTATCTTGCACGCGGCCCACACGAACATCAATCAGAAACATTGCATGTGACCTGTCGTAATGCCGCCGAATCGCAAAGAGCATGATGTGCTTGGGGCAGAAGTCAGCGATGAGAATACACCACTCCTGACCGGCGTTGACCCAGAGCCAATCCCAGAATCCATAGATCCAACACATGGAGCCGCCGAGGCCGACGAGCTCAATGCAGATGGAGAAATCGACGAAGAAAACGAAACGCCCTTACCGCGAGGTCAGATCTTCCTACTCTGCTATACAGCCGTCGTGGAGCCCATTGCGTTCTTTGGCATCTTCCCCTACATCAACTTCATGATTGAGAAAGTGGGCAATGTGGAAAAAGAGGATGTTGGCTTCTACTCTGGTCTGATTGAGAGCTTGTTTTCTGCTACGCAGATGTGCGTTATGATCTTTTGGGGCAAGGTCAGTGTTACAGACTTGCATGTACTTTGATGAAGCTAACTTGATAGGCTTCCGACCGCTATGGGAGAAAGCCGGTACTGGTTGGTTCTTTGCTTGGTGTCGCTGTCGCGACGAGCTTGTTTGGTATGAGCCAGTCACTGTGGCAGATGATCATCTTCAGGTGCTTTGCCGGTGTCTTCGCTGGTACTGTTGTGACAGTTCGAGCAATGCTCAGGTATGTCCTTCAATGTTCTTGTAGTAAGACGAATACTGACGCAGCGGCTCCCGTCTATAGTGAGAATAGCACGAAATATACACAGGCAAGAGCATTCAGCTATTTCGCCTTTGCGCGGAATCTGGGCCTTTTCCTTGGTCCACTTTTAGGTATGTCCCTCCTTGAGTGCGTCCGATATGTAGCTGACAAGTCGATCAAGGCGGTGTGCTAGAAAGGCCAGCTACTAAATACACGAGGATCTTCGGCAAGATACATTTCTTCCACAAGTATCCATATGCACTGCCTGGCTTCGTCACTTCTGCTATCGCATTGTCGTCAGCGCTCGCGGTCCTCTTCTTCGCAAAAGAGGTACGTACATTGGGACAAACTTGAAGCATCAATCTAACCTGTATAGACACTCCACATCCACCGAGACAAGAAGAAGACCGATACTCCACCCATGTCAACCTGGCAGCTCTTCAATTACCCCGGCGTGGCACGAGTCATACTGATCTACAACTATGTCATGCTCTTAGCGTTCACATATACCGCTGTCAACCCCGTCTTTGCATACACGCCCATCGCGCTCGGTGGTCTTAGCTTCTCGCCCGAACTCATCGCCGCAATGACCGCACTGGCAGGAGCGTCGCAAGCAATATGGCTCCTCCTGATTTTCCCACGCCTCCACAAGCGCGTAGGTACGGGACAAATGCTGTATTACTGCGCATTCGCATGGCCTGTGTTTTTCGCGAGTAGCGTGGTGTTCAATACACTGCTGCGACATGACCTCAAAGCAGCGTTCTGGGCGACAGCACCACCGACGCTCGTACTTGGCAGTGGAGTCGCAATGGCGTTTAGTAAGTATTCTCTGTCTAATCTTCTGTCTTACGGTTCTGATCATACTAGCTGCCGTCCAACTCGCCGTCAACGACATTGCTCCGTCCCACGAAACTTTGGGCACGCTGAACGCTATCGTACTAGCTATCCAGAGCGGCTTGCGTGCCGTCGCACCTGCGCTGGCGACGAGTGTTTTCGCTACTGGCGTCAAGTATCATATCCTTGGTGGACATCTTTTCTGGCTTCTCAACGTGATACTTGCGTTTGGCCTGCCAATTCTCCTTAGACTGCTACCTGAGAAAGTAGCTGGGAAAGTCCCGAAGGGCTCGCATGATCGTGCATGAGCATTGCGCTCTTTTGCGGTGCTCGTTAAGGAAGATGTGTATATATGTATCTACCATGTTATCAGCCCTGCTCAGAGAACAACCAATCTCACCAACAGAGGTGTCGCCTTCAAGCGAAGCAATATACCTTCGTTAGCAGTCTGAATCTCACGATCGCCAACTCACGAGGTTACGAGACATCAGCTAGTGTACCTTTGACGACTGTTACCTCTCCCCTTCGGCATGTATGGAGCATCTCAAATGGATGCGTAGTTTGACGCCAATGCCATTCCGTATCTGCCAATTGTGGAGTGATTTCTGGATCTGGATAGAGAGAAGTCGGAACGATGCGTGTGTTTGTGTGACTTCCACGACGTGAGTTTGGTAAAGTGTGTTGCGTGCAAAGACACGTTGTGTTGTAACAGGAAGTATTGAGATGTGGACTGGATGGTACATAAGACGATATGAATGTTCCTCCAACTTGAGACATGGCGTGGAGTGAATTTGCTAGATCCTTGGTTGGAGTATATCCGCATGTACATTAACGACATTTGAGCAGCGGGAACTCGCGCAGATCAATACTGGGTTCGATCAACGGGATCGATGTCCTTGCTGCGCCACCCATGGTCCGAGTATAATTTGCTCTGTAATTATTCTCGAGATCTGATATATTCGGTGATATGCCTCGTGACTTCCTTCTCGTTTCTCCTCTACCCATCCATTCTCCTAACCTCACCTCAACCCCTTGCCCTCGCCCTCAATCTCAACCCCCCATCCCCATCCCCACCACCCCCTCTCTCCGCCACCAATTGCTTCTCAACCATCCTCCCAACATTCCCTCCCCCAACCACAATCCCACCTCTCAACAACTCCACCACCACCCTACCCTTCACAACCGTCTCCTCCACCAACCCCTCCACATTTTCCGGCCCTACACGGCCATACCATATCCCACTCCCCTTCAACGCGTTGTCCGCATTGGGTGGGATATACATGATCACGTTGCCCGCGTACTTGTGTCCGCCGATGTGGCTTATTTGCGCTACGTCTGCGGTGATACCGCGGCGTGCGAATTCGGATTCGAAAGAGCGCTGGAGGATGGGTCCGAGAATGCCGCAGCGTGCGTCGCGGCCGCCGTGGCCGCAGATGAGGATGATGGGGTGTGTGATGTCTTGCGCTTCTGGTAATTTCGTGGTGCAGGATTCGTCGCGAAGGAGATTGGACTTTTGTGCTGGTGAAAGGGCATCGTGCATGGGACGTAAGTTGCGCGCTTTGAGATATGCAGTTGCGAAGTCTGAGAAGGATTCGCTGGTATGCGGTATGTTTTGCACTTTCTTGAAGGCGGGGAATAAGAGTGCGGTTGTTGCGCTGTCTGTGGTGCTGGCGGGCAGACTCGACGCGGTGATGACGACGTTATGGAACGGCTGACAGTTCCTAGATTAGCATGCGATTTGAGATAGAATGGGTAGGGAACGAACAAACATCAAATCCCACGCCACCCCTGCCAATCACGCTCTTCAAGCCCTTGACGAATGCGCCCGTTGCGCCGTCTTCTTGCTCGATATTGCTGTGCCAATCGTCCTTACCCGTGCAGAGGATGACTTGTTCCGAGTACGCGGCCATTGTGTTCAGTAAAGGGGTTTTACGATCGATGTCGAGGTCGGGAGGCGTGGAGGCACATGTGCATGTTGGCGATGGGCATGTTGGTGTGGTCGGTATTGTTTGGCGGAGTGTGCGGAAAGTGGATATCTGGCGGGATGTGAGGATGCGTATGCATGGTGCTGGAGCGCGAGATAGGCGCGCAAATGTGAAGGCCATGCTGTGGTGGTGAAGTCAGAAGATTGAAGGCGAGGTGGGAATTTGTTTGATGGACGGTCGGAATGGTTCCGTGAGATGACGATGAGGGTCGGAGATAGCGGACTTCGGTGACTCGCACTCTCGGTCTACGATGTGCTTTCAGACAAGGAGTTTGCTATACAAGGATTATACCACTCTGCAGAAAGAAGAGTGCAGCTATTTCAACGTTCAGCCAAAGTTGGTAATGCATGAATGAGCCTGTTCTTGTCGAATACGAGAACATGTAGCTAAAAGACCTGGAACGGGGTCATGTTCTTCCACAACCTCATTCCCAGAACATCAAATATTGCTGGACGCTCAAATGTTCGCGAAGATCTTGATAATGACTGCAAATATGTTGTACAATAGTTCAAGTCTGCTGAGATGCCATCCTCTATACACGGCATACTAGGCATCCTACAAGACTGTCAGCCATACCACAGTACTTAAGTGCCAATATATAAGCACTGCACTCATTTCACACGCACCACTCTCTATCCACTCCAGCCCCATCCTCATTTATCCCGCAGCACACCAGCACTGCACGCATCTCACACATACTCCCCACCACACGCCCCCTCCGCCCGGCCACCCACCATCCCCGAACTTCGGTCTCGCACCTTCGGTCTTCAATGAAGGGCAGTAAAAGCCTTTGTCTCACTTCGACAGAGAGGACGATGCAGAATTACTTTCACGCCAACAAAGAATGGCAGTATATGTGTGAGCCTGTATGTACGAAGTAGAGTTCAGGAAATGTAGCCTAAGACATAATAACACTGGGTACATGTTCATCCACAACCTCATTACTAGAACATCAAATATTGGTTGACGTGTAAGCGTTAGAATGGAAGGTGAGTAGATGAATAACTTTGTATCGTACATATCGTAGCTTTTGCCAAGCCTTCACGGTAATCACAAATCCATGCCGTTGTGGATATACTATACATGTTCAACATGTGTTGTTACAAAGTTCTTGGACTTCACAACATTCGTTAAACCCCTCACTCAAAGAACGTAATCACTACCACGCCTCCTCTTCCTCCTGCCCTTTCTGCCTCTGTTTACTCTTGTCACCTGTCATATGTTTTCTAATCTTGACGTCCGCGACTTTGACAACCCTCCCCTGCTCCACGTTCCCTGCCTCCATCCGCCGCGCCAGGAGCTCGGCGACGCCCCTCGCCCACAACCTGATGATTTCCTCCCAGACGCGCTGCACATTCTGCGCTCGGCGCGTCGTCTCCGCGTGCCGAAAATTTCCCACCTTCACAATGCGCAGAGCGGGCTCACTGTGCTCCGGTTCCAAGGCTAGCCTGCGCGGCGTGGCCCGTGTGGCGTTCAATTCTTTAAAATCTTGATGCAGCACTGCATTCGGATCTGCAGTCATGGACCACACGCGCCTCTCCGTCCCAATGCGTTGTTCGTTCAGTTTGTCGTATATGAGGCGCCGTTGCAGCCCCGTGAGGGGCGAGACAGATGCATGTACATACTGCGGATGCATGTCAAGTCCGATGAGTTGGTCGGGGAGAACAGCATTGGTGTGCCGAAAGATGTCCTTTCGGCCTCCGTAGAGCCGAGCGGTTTCGTTGGAGAGGACATATTTGGGAGAAATGGTTGGTGGAGTTGGTAGGGAAGCGACACATGCTTCGTAGCGGTCGAGCCAGGTCGGCAATGGTTCCGTCAACCGTCCCCAGTTTGTAAGCGCATTCTGGAGCAAGTGGCGGCTGACAGATATCAAATTAGGAGGAGCGTAGCATGGTCTCAGATATTCGGGCAGAGTAGCCATGAGTGTGTCGACACGAGCGTGTATGTCTTGAAGGTCGTCAGATGTGGCATTAGTAGATGGTGCTGCGTGGGCGGCGAGGTCCTCATGGGCGCTATCTTTGTTTAGTCCAGATACCCTAGGCTCCATCGTATCAGCAAGACTTACGGAAGTCTTCTCGTGGGTACTTTGCTCAGATCTGACAGTCTCGTCTTTCCTGCTTCCAGTTCCTTTCGGACTAACGAGGTTACAGAGTTGACCTTTCCGAGCGATGATGACATCCCAGTCATCTGGCACAAACTTGAATTGCGGATGAGGCTGCTTTGTCGAGCTTAGCTGCCATACCTTGCCAGCCTCCTCATTAAGCCAATCTCTGCCCTGCTCAGTGTTGAGGAGCAGACTTAGGATCCATTGTGTGTCTAATGTCGAGTCTCCGGTCGTAGTTTTCTCAACATTTCCTTCGAGCGAGACTTGAAATTTGCGCTTGCCGTCGACCTGAACCAGGCACTTCAGAGGTGGTGCCAACTGTGGTATGACATCCAGGTCAGCGGTTGGAAAACCAGCAGCAAAAACACTGGTATATGCATGATCTGGTGAGCTAGAGGCATCGGTGAGATTATGCCACGCTTCTTCCGCTACACTTGGTGCGACTGGTGCGACCATGCGGATGAGATGCGCCATCGAGTACCACATGAGGTATCCTGTGACGATGGACGAATATGGTGTATTCGTGATGACGTTCGTCAGGGTCATCAGGTCGCTGATAACAGTGTTTAACGAATGCGTTTGAGAGTAGGACTCGGTCACACGCGCGATAGTCTGCTGCGTTTGAAGCCATAGTTCTTTCTCGTGAGGCTGCAGCGAGCCAGCAAGCTTGTCCCCACCAGAAGTATTCTGATCAGTGAAGCTCGATAGAATGTCGTCAAGCTTCACATCCGAAAATTTGGGAAGCTTAAATCGCGCAAGGTCATCTTCGGGGATCCAGAACGCACTCGAAAGCCGTAGAACCCGTTGCAGCCAGCGCAACGGCCCTGCAATTTTCTTCTGATCCCATTCAAGTACATCACTAACTGGTGCTTGGAACAGCATATGTGCCCGAGTGGCGTCGGCGCCGTATTGTGTGATAATGGCAACGGGGTTGACGCCATTGTATTTACTCTTCGACATCTTTTCAAAGCTTACGATAGGGGTAATGCCTGTTGCTCGAATCGTCGGAGCGTTCCGTTTGGACGTGTCGACTTCGTCAGGTCGTAGGAAGCGGCCGTTGCTCGGATCAGTGAACGTTTCACCATGTACCATTCCTTGAGTGATTAAACGCTTGAAGGGTTCGCCGTTGACCTGGGCGCCCTCTGGCCAAGTCTTGGTTGATGCAAGGAATTTTGAGATGAATCGTGCATACAGAAGATGCAAAATAGCATGCTCAACTCCACCAATATACAAATCTACCGGCATGCCCTTATCGGCCTTCTCAGGCTCGACGAGAGCTGTGCCGTTAGTAGGATCGAGAAAACGGAAAAAGTACCATGACGAGTCCATGAAGGTGTCCATAGTATCTGTCTCTCGCTCAGCAGAAGATCCGCACTTTGGACATTCTGTCTTTTTCCAAGTCTCATCCTCAGCAAGAGGGTTGCCCTTTTTGCCATCGAAGAAGCTGTCCGGCAACTTCGGGAGCTTGACTGGCAAATCTTCCTCGGCGACAGGGACTGGACCACATGAGGGGCAGTGTATGATGGGTATAGGCGTCCCCCAGTATCGCTGCCGGCTGATGAGCCAGTCGCGCAGGCGCCAGTTGACCGTCATCTCCGCGTCACCACCGGCTCCGCATAGTGCTGAGACGACTGCAGCAGCTGCTTCAGACGACGAGAGTCCAGCAAAAGGGCCAAAGTTAGAAGCGACGAAACCCCTCTCTGTTATAGGGCTATCATTCTCACTTTCGTGGGAGAGCGTTGAGGCTGGCGTACCAGTCTCGGCGACGATAACAGTCTTGATGAGAGCTAATTGTGCGTTCGCTCGCCAGAATGCATGATCTCGCGCATCGTGACCAGGCACGCCCATGACCGCGCCTGAACCATAGTCATCAAGAACGTAGGGCGCGACGTAGACCACACAAGTAGGATCGACGCCATCCACCAATTTGGCGATGGGATTGCGGGCTTTGATATCTCGAAGCTGGAAGCCTTCCTTGGTGTCAGGGACAAGTTGAGCAGCTCTGTCGATGAAAGCGCGCAGCCGTGCATCATTCTTTGCCAGCTGCTGGACTATCGGATGAGTCAGCGATAGCGCAAGGTATTGCACACCAAACAGAGTATCTGCGCGGGTTGTGAAGACATCGATCGGATCGAATCGGGCTTCTCCAGAGACGGATTCGATATCGAACTGAAGCCTGCTGCCCTCAGACCTGCCAATCCAGTTTCTCTGCATGGCAAGCACCTTCTCAGGCCACCTGCCATTCTCAGTGAGGGCGTCGAGGTCGTTCAGCAGAGGTTCCTGGAACTCCTTGATCTTCAGGAACCATTGCTTCAGCATGATCTTCTCGACCTTGGCACCAGACCGCCAGGAGCGGCCATTGGCATCAACTTGTTCGTTTGCGAGGACAGTCTTGTCGACGGGGTCATAGTTGACGAGGGATTCAGCTTGGTAGGCGAGTCCACGTTCGTGCAGCATGAGGAAGATGCGCTGGGTGTGCTTGTAGAAGTCGGGGTCGCATGTTCGAATTTCCTATATATGCCATCAGCCCTATCCTTTCGCCAGAACGGGCCAGGCATACAGCATCCCAATTCCAGTGCCCGCCCATGAGCTTCATCTGCGCCTTCATGGCGTCAATGTTCTGCAAGGTCCACTTCTCTGGATGCACCCCGCGCTCAATTGCAGCATTCTCGGCTGGCAGACCAAACGCGTCCCATCCGATGGGGTGCAGGACCTTGTAGCCGTTCATGTGCTTGAAGCGGGCCAACACATCGGAGATGGTATAGACGCGAAGATGGCCGAGGTGCAGCGTGCCTGACGGATATGGGAACATGGGCAGGACATATGCCTTGCCCTTGTCTGTGGTGCGTAACTCGTCCCATCGCGGGGCCAGCCTGTCCCAGTGAGGCTGCCACTTCGCTATGAGCGTCTCAAGCTTGGTCTCCTCAGCTCTTCGCTTTCTTTCGGCGGCTACTGCAGCCCACTGTGAAGCTGTCCGGATACATGGCTGAATAGGGCGACGGAGGCCGCGCCGCCAGCATGCACGCTGCAGAACGAAGCCCACCATCACCTGCTCGGGTGTGCATGTCGTGGGTACGGGGCAAGAATGAATCCCATGATTCTAGGATTTGGTGTCTTCGCGTCAAGCTCATGCCAAGAGTTCTTTGCATGCTCGTAAATTTTTGGTGCAGCTCCTTCGCCGAAACGGAACTAGGCCCACAACGTCATAGCAACTTGATTGGCACATGGAGACTGTGGGTTTCAACATGGCATTAGAGCTTCACCATACATTCACCACTGTTGATCGCGCCTGCAAATAATAAGGGGCACTGGCTACTGCCCCTGTCGTCTCTTCGCCTTATAGCATAATATCTTTTTCCATGGCTCTGATCGTCTGGTGTTGCCGGTAACCTCCCTCCGCACCATGGCCGGCCGCTACTCAAACCTCCCGCCGCCGACTCGCGACTCCCTCGAGCTTGCTTCACTGGCCTCGTCTTCGCACACGTCACGGCGGACCTCGGACGAGTCTTCGGCCTCAGGCGCGCCTTCCTCGCGAAGACTATCCTTTGACGACGAGGACCCACTCTCCGAGTTGAACCCTGCCGGCCACGATGGCAGGCCGCAACGCAACCGCTCCTACAGCGTGTCCTCCGCCTTCGACTTTGCGCCGAATCTGTTCCCATTATCCAGCACAGCACAGGGCTACACTGCGCTTGGTGCACCTTCGAATCCCACGCTAGACCCGTCGAATGCGCTTAATGGCGGCTCATTGGAGAAGAACAAGAGCTTGACATATCTAAACGGATTATCGCTAGTAGTGGGACTAATAATAGGAAGCGGCATATTCTCGTCGCCGTCGCAAGTAAACAAGAATGCAGGGTCGCCCGGCGCGTCTCTCCTGGTGTGGGTGGTAGCTGGCATACTTGCATGGACAGGTGCAGCCAGCTATGCGGAGCTCGGAGGGGCTATACCACTCAACGGCGGCGCGCAGATATACCTGTCGAAGATCTTTGGAGAGTGGGCAGGCTTCCTCTTCACGTGGTGCGCCGTGACTGTGTTGAAGCCGGGCTCAGCAGCCATCATTGCAATAATATTCGGAGAATATGTCGTGCGCGCAGTGGTCGGCGCCGAAGCTGTGGATGCGAGCACATGGTTGAACAAGGGCGTGGCTTTGGTAGGACTTGTGCTTGTTACACTCCTCAATTGTGTATCTACCAAGCTAGGCACGCGGAGCGCCGACGTCTTCATGTTTCTCAAATTCATTGCGCTCCTGGGTGTTACAATTATAGGAATCATCGTCGCAGTCACAGGCCTCTCGTACAAGGGCGATGCGAATGTCGAATGGAAGAACCGCGGCTGGTTTGACGACACCAACACGAATATCAGCAACTGGGCAGTAGCGCTGTACGCTGGGTTGTGGGCATTCGACGGATGGGATAATGTATGTGCACTCACTCTACTGTCCGGCGCCGCTCACAAAGACAGGTCAACTACGTGACTGCAGAGTTCAAGAATCCTAGCCGCGACCTCCCTCGTGTCATCCATACCGCTATGCCGCTCGTCATTCTCAGCTACATCCTGGCCAATATAGCATACTTCCTCGTCCTTCCCTCGTCCGTAATCGAATCCTCCAACACTGTTGCTGTAGCATTTGGCTCGCAAGTCTTCGGGCCTGTAGGATCCCTCATACTCGCCCTCTTCGTCTCTGGGTCCTGCTTCGGCGCCCTCAACGCAACAACATTCACCTCCGGGCGTCTCGTCTACGCAGCCGGGAAAGAAGGCTATCTACCAGGGATTTTCGGCAACATCGGACTCGGCAAGAACCATCGGGCAATCCGCCTCCACACCATCAACGCGAACCAGGGCAAGACCAAGATCCCACGCAAACTAGTAGACTGGTTCGCCGACGCAGACGCAGGCTTCTTCTTCACGCCAATCTCAGCCATGGTCCTCAATGCAGCACTTACAGCAGTCTACATCCTCATCGGCTCCTTCGACACCCTCGTCACCTTCTACGGCGTCGCGGGCTACACTTTCTACTTCCAGACCGTGCTGGGCCTGATCATCCTGCGCGTACGCGAACCCGATCTCGAGAGGCCGTACAAGACGTGGATCACAACACCCATTATTTTCTGCTGCGTCAGCCTGTTCTTACTGAGCCGAGCTGTGTTTGCGGAACCGGTGCAGACACTGCTTGTCGTTGCGTTCATGGTTGTCGGGCTGGTGATTTGGTTTGCGTGGGTGGGAAGGCGGAGGGGGAAGGAGAAGGGGAGGTTTAGACACGAGGAGGGTGGTGAGAAGGTGGGGTGGAGGTTTTGGAAGAGGTGGAGTTGATACCGACGATGGAAGGGGACATTGTACCAATACACGCGACAAAATACAGAAAGTACGTTCGCATCAATATTGCAACAGTGCCCGAAGAGCCGCGCGTACGTGGGCTGATCGACGCCAGGATGGATTTGTCACGCTTCCCCCACTGTGTTTGCGTGCCTGAGGCGTGCATGATCGACTCCTCCTACAATCGTTCACGACTCGTCTTTCTGCGCCTGTTGCTCTGCTCTGGGACGCCGGATCTGGTGTGATCCGCGCTTTGTAGCCCACGCTCGGAAGACAGTTCCGCAAAGTGAGCAAGTACCTGGGTACCTCCCACTACCACGGCCAGTGCGGTCAACGTGCACGGAGATTCAACGTATGATCTACGATCAGTGTGGGGCTGGCGTGTGACATACCGTTCGTGGCAGGGTTGGAATGGCAATGGAGCAAAGTTGAAGTGTGAGAATGCCTCCATCAAGGACAACTTTCACTAGACTTTGGTATACCTTGATGTGGAAGGTGGACAGCTTTGATTCACTAAAATGGCTTGATTTGTTGTTTCGTATGATTTCGGGAATGAGGAAGCAGTGGCAGGGTAGAAGAGGGTATTTGGAATACGGAAAACACGTGCGTGGAAGGGAAGACATGTCTTGAACTGGAATCGGGTGTGGTGTTGACTCGTGTGCCTGAGGTGCACAGCCATGAAGCATATACTGGGGTGTACGTAACCATTCTTCGTGTCCCTCAGTGTCGCTTCGAGGGGCGAGAATCGAGTCAAATGCCTCATGACGGATAGTATCATGCGGACCGTTTTGTTGAAGAGGATACTTGTGGCCGTGCTGCATGTGAGTTAGGTGATCTTCCTCTCTACCACTAGCCACGCGCACAGCCCGAGGACACCCCGTACGACTTTTTCACCCTGCAATCGTTCGTTCTGCTGGTAGCGGAATGGTTGAAATCACTTGTTTCGATAAGTGCTGGGCTAGTTGTGGAACGTGACGGGCCGACTGTAAAGGTCTAGAACGGGAAGGGGATATTGTTCAACTGGCAGTGCGTTGGACATATGTTGGGTGTATGCTTGTTCATGTTGGTCGATGAGAGCGTGGTGGTGGCTGTGTCAGTCGGGCAGATTGAGAGTTCGATATTGGCTATGGTGGTGAAGTGGCATGTACAAGCCTGCTGTAAAAAAATTGCAACTTGATTGGAAGTGAATAGCCTTGTTAAGATTGGAATATTGGTACTGGAGAATATGGAGTGATGGTTTACCATAGGCACTGGATGATATGGAAATATGATATCGGTCAAGTATGATTTCCTAATTTCTTTCTACATCGTAATGAGCGGTGCACAAACGCACTCGATGCTCTCCAACCACCCATATCATCGTAAACTATGCTACATACATGGTGCCCAGATTACTCGACACTTGCCAACGAGCCTTAAAGAGGCGAAGAGAACAGAACGATCGCAGTGATAGGGGTATAAAGAGAATGTGATGTGCTCCCTGCGCAGCACCAGGATGGGTCGTGAAAGAGTGATTGACAGGACATTCGTATCAACATGAAAAACAGGAAGCGTGTAGCCGACAGGGACAGGGACAGCAACAGTGGACGGTATCGACGTCCGCACAGGCATGCCGCATTGGTCAAGGCGTGTGCTGCTGAAGCGCTCCCAGGATATCGTCGTCGCGCCATCCTGAAACCGAATCCGAAACCCGGAACCGTAACACCAGCCCAGAACCCCAAGTCAAGAAAGAAGAGCCCCCTTGTCGTATCGTACAGCGGCTTTCGCCCCTCCCGGTCTATGAATAGCAAAAATGAGCGACTTGGTGTGTGATACGCTACACTCAAATCCACCCGTTTGGTGGCGGGCTGCGCGACATTGTGCCTGCGCCAAGCGGTATCCGGGCGGTCGGCGAGGGAGCCTGTCGTCCGTTTGGCGTCGCGGGCGCAGATGTGTTGATAGGAGAAGCGAGGGAGCTAGCTGGGGTGACCGGATTTGCTTGGAGCGGATTCATTCGGGGTCCGGGCTTAGTGGCTGGCGCGGTGGGTGGTTGAGTTTGTGGGGAGCGTGGTGGTACGGCGGGGAGGAGCTTTTCGCGCTGAGCTTGTAGGTATGCGCTGCTGTTCTTGGCGGGGGTAATAGGGAATGCTGGGGTTCGAGCTGGACTCGGCATCCTGGGGCGGGCAGGTGGAGAGGGAAATTGGCTGGGGCTGGGAATGTCGTCGGGTGAGGTGTCTCGGGTAGAGGGCGCCTGGATTGGTAGACCTAGAGACTCGCCGCTGGATTCTGTAGGGTTGCGTTTCAAAGGAGGAACACTGGGCTCGCCGGCCTCCACGGATTGTTCTGCTCGAGTCCACTTGGCTGCTGCAAGTGTTGCGGGCGCAACGGAGAAGCGCAACCCGATTTGTACAGTCGCGCTGCTATCTGTGCTTCGGTCACGGCGATGCTTTTCTGAGAATAAAGGTCGTGGCTTTGTAAGGAAGTCGAACGCATCGGCGACGTTTGTGACGGAGCTCCTTCGCGTAAAGCGTCGTAGTGCAAGCTTCGACACTCTTGACTCGCCTTGTGTGGCGTTTGGATTGTAAACAGTCGCAGGAAGGCGTGGGACTTCGTCAGCTCGTGTCGGAAAGAGAGAATAGCCTCGTGTGCTTCGATCCCGACCTGGAGTGGTTGGCTTTGTCTCAATAACATCCGGGGGCAGGGGCCATTTTGTGAGGTCTATCGGGCTCTGCGACTTGAGCGATACTGGTGTGATGGCACGCTCTGGTCGCATGAAGTAGTCAGGATCGAAGTCAGAGCGATTCTTCTCCGGACCAACATCAATCAAACCCTGACTGCTTGAAGGTCGGCGACCGCCGTGCAGATACAGGGGCCCGCTGATGTTCATTTCCAGATCACTTGGACCGAAAAAGCGAATCTTTGGTCGCTGCTGCTTCTTGCGGGCCTTCATCTCCTCCATCGGTCGAATAACCATGCGTGTTGCGTTTGTGCGCAGAAACAGGTGGAAGAAAGTAACGACCACACCGGTCGAGAATAGGGAGATTTCGGCAACCCTGGCTGTTGCTAACGCATTCATAAAGTCTCGTCGAAGAGACTGTATCTCGACTGGTATGACAAGAGTCTACCTGAGTTAGAAGTGGTTTTGGCGAAGCTGAGTACTTGACTTACGTAGATCAAGGCGATCACCAGTAGATAGTAACACATTCGCGAGGCCGAGATGCGCTCATTTGTATCCACATCGGTGCTTCGCATCAGCTGTATGCTAATGATGGCAGCCAAGAGAAGGCAGAAAAAGACCAGCACAGCCAACAGAATCAGCGTAAGAAGATCATACCGCATCGAAAACCAGATGAGGCTGCCGAAGCATCTGTTGAACATTGGCCAAATGACCGTGGGCATCCACGTCGCTAAAAGTATGAACGCAACGAGTGCGATGCAGATTGTCGTGTTCCATTTCCCTCGCGGTGCGAAGCGCTTCGACTTGACTGACCTCCAAGCTGTTTCGAAACCAAATATCATCGTAATGTATCCAGAAACGAAGATAGCTTATCTTGTCAGTCTAGCTCACGATTCATTGACAGTTATACGTACCAGGAAACGTCGCCATGGACAGCCCACGGCATTGGTTGGATAATACACTATGAAGGGATGTGCTTTGCGCTGCGACGAAAATAATCTGTTGTATGACCACACCGCTGGCCAGCGCTAGTGGGAAGGTTTCTGCGGGATGGACGTTGTGGAGTGCATTGAATTTCCTGATCCTTATTAATTGCAGTTCGCGTATTGGGGCTGTCGACTCACTTCTTCTTGAGCGTGACCTGCAGAGCGGCCGCTCTCCTTGCATCAGAGATTATCCGATGGAGAGTCAGAAGAGCCAGAGCCAAACTAAACGCTCCTATGGTGAGGTGCATTGTCCGCAGAGTCTGAACCTGCTGCAGTTGGAGACTAGCAATCAATCTCCGGGTCGTGTTTGTCGCTGTCCATGGAACCTCTTGGACGGCTGAAGCATTCAGTGTCAAGTTGAAGTGTGTCCGCGCTTCCAGTTGAGGGAAGTGAGGATGCCATGTTCCCTCCATCTTGCCGGCTCCCGCAATCAGGTGTAGAGAAGTGAAAGGGTCTTCGCTGGTAACCAGCAGCGGCTGAAGGAAGAGGTAAGATCTAGGTAGTCATGGAGTCTGCTTGAGTGACGTCGAACGAAGAAAGAGCCAGCTCAGCGTGAATCAAAAAGGTGCCTGAACCTGCCAGCAGAACGAAGGAATGGAAAAGAGCGTGGGCGTCAAGCGTACGACACGGGGTGAGTATGAGACGCCAAACAGTATATGAGGAAACTAATGGAGGTGCCTGTAGCGCAGGGTTTCGGGACAACGGTCCTGAGGCGTCTGTCAACTCATTCGCTGAAAGGCCAGCATTGGCAGTGTCCAAATGTGTTCATATTACAGGCCATATGCTCGCGTACTGGGCAAAGGTGGGGTTTCAACCATGCGACCCGCTTGCATCCTGGATAGCCCGGCGGCGGAAGTGTCGAGACCCGTTCAGGCACCATTGTCCCAGAACCTCACGGGCTGCCGCAGAGTCTGGAGGTGGAGATTTGGCCTGCGTGGGAGCTGTGCCGGTACGCCGTATCAGACTAAGGCGTTCACACGCACGTCATTGTCTTCTCGTTCTTCTCTGCTGGTCATCATTCCAACTGTGCGCAGACATCTCAAGCAAGAGAGCGGATCCCAGCGAGGTGAGCGCTTCGTGTGGGAGATTCAGTTTCGTTTATGTCACCTTGTTCCAATTCTGTTCTCCAATGCCAAATCCTGCTTGCTGACTACAAGCTAAGAGGGTGGCGCAAAGTCGGTGTTCCTGGAGGTCGAGGAGGTCAGACTAAGGTTCTGATGCTCGCTGGGTTTAGATTGTGCCGCAGACTCTCGCTTCACCCATATCCGAGACACTCGGAACGCCAGAATCCTGGTCAGCCACAACCGCCCGCGTGCAAGTGCATGGATGAGCCCGCCAGTTGAGCACATCGCATGACATGGTGGATGGTGATATATGATGAGTATTAAGAAGCGCAATACCTGGGTCGAAGGACGCGATAAGCAAAAGTAGTCAAACTGGCCGAAGATCGCTGCTTCTGCAGTGTCTGGTCCGCGACAACCCTGATCACAAGTGGCGCAGGCGTGTCCACCATTTTGGATTCCTGGAGAGCACCATTGGAAAGACAACGGTATGGGCAACCGTAGCTGCGTCAAACCGCGCTGTTGTGCGCTGGGAATCATCAAATCTCGTCAGTACCCTGGTGTTGGTGTCGAAAGTGCTAGAGATGGATGCACCATAATTGCTCGGCCTACGCGTACCGGATCACCATTGAGCCTGTAGATCATGAGAAGACTTTGGTCTGAACGTTATGCCCCACGGCCGGTTCGATGAAATGCACACGCGGCAGGAGCCAAGCACAAGCGAATATGTGACGAAGGCTAAGGATTTGATCTGCGCCTCATCAGCAGCCACACAATAGTGCATTGTATTATGATCTTCCTCGAGAGCTTTCCAGAACATCGCACCTGCTACAAACCTGGCTCAATCGGCGTTTATGAGATGGGAGTTATCGTAGTTCTTGAAGTGCATCCATATATTCAAGCTCCAGTAGCTGTACTATGGACGCGAGCCGTCCACTGTGTCTTGGTCGATTTACGACGAACGTAACGGCGTTGAAGCCTTACGAACTGGTATCCTATAAGCGCTTTTCTTCCCACTGCGTAAGGCGATACGCTCACGTCGTCGGCGCAGTCTGCAAATCTTTCGTGATGCGCACATGCCTTATCGCACCTAGACCGACTTTGCATAGTCCTCCAGGTACGAAACAAGTAGCTTGGCGCCATCCAGTGATACTGCATTGTCTGTGAGGCGAAATCTGTTAGCTTACTATATCTGGAGATTTGCTCTGGCTCCGAACTCGAAGTAGATTGTAGAGTATCGGTGGCGCTATGTGAAGCGGATGCCTTATGATCACCACCATGCTCTATAGAATCGGTGGTTGTCGATCCGATATCACAGGGGCTAAGAGTCCACTTACAGTTGCTGGCACGAATGCCCCCCACGCTACGATGGCCCTTCAGACCCAACAGTCCCTTCTTCTCCGCGCCCGCAAGGAATGCTTTCTCTTTACCCGCATCTCCGCCGCCGACCCTGAAGCAGATGTTCATCCTACTGCGAACCGACTTGTCTGGCACGACGCGGTACACGTCTGGGTACTTCTCGATGGCCTCATAGATCAGGCGGGCTTTCTCGTCCGACACCCCTTCCTGACCTCCGATGCGCTTGGTTCCAAAAGTATCCACTAGTCCAGACATGACTTGACCAGCGACCCACACATCAAAGATAGGCAGCGTGTTGTACAGCGAGTTGTTCTTGGCAATAGTAGGGTAGTCCAAGACGATAGGACCCACAGCTAGATTGAGCTCTCGCAATAGATCGGGTGACGCGGGCGTCGAGTGTGGCGGAAGGAGCGACTTCCGCATTATCACGATCGCAATGCCTGTGTTGCCAATATTCTTCTGCGCACCACCGAAAATGATGGCATACTTGCGTACGTCTACTTTGCGGGAAATGAAGTTTGAAGACATGTCGGCGCAAACCAAGGGTGCATCATCGCCTTCGAGACTCTTCGGGAATGCAGGGAACTCGACGCCATCCACGGTCTCGTTGTCGCAGAAGTATACGAAGGCGGGACCGCCGCCAGAGCGTGGTGTAAGGCTCCACTGGTCTTCCGAAGGGATCTTGCCGAACTTGCCACTGTTTGCTTTCCGCGCATCGACGGCTACGTTGACGTGCTTTGCGCCGACAAGACGTGCTGCCTCCTGTGATGCCTTCAACGACCACGAGCCTGTGACAAGGTAGTCGAGCTTTAGCTCTTCATCCACAACCTTCCGTAGCCTTTTCAGCACCTCATCCTTATTGTCGCCCACCTCTTCTGCAATCTTGGCACGCTTCTTCTCTACCCATATCGAGACGAGGTTGTACACGGTCGCACTGAATTCGCCGCTACCGCCGCTCTGCAGAAACAGGATCTCGTAGTCATCGGGTATGTCGAGGAGGGTGGAAAGCGCTTGCTTCGTGTCGGCGAGAATCTCGTTGGCTTCTGGCGAGCGGTGGGAAATCTCACAAAGACCAATGCCCTTGTCTTTGTAGTTGAGAAGTACCTGCGACGCCTTCTCCAGCACTTTGGTGGGGAGAGGGGCTGGGCCAGCGCCGAAGTAGTTGACGTCAGAACGATTGACCATGGTCGTAGCTGGAGTGTCAGTAGGACGAGAGAATTCAGTAAGAAAGATCAAAGGTTGAGGAACAGAGTAGTGGTGTTTGTAGTCTTGTGAAATATTCCGGAGTTCGCGTCATAACGAATGACTGTTACCACTACTTCGCTGCAAAACGCATCCGATCCCGCTCCCCCAAATAACGTGAGCGCAGCGAACCAAAGTTTGCAGATGTAATATAACAATGCTTGCCGTGCATCTGACATGTACACCCCGCGTTTTCGCTGGATTACATTAGGTGAAGTGATTGAGTGCTCGGTGGTGGTCCAATCGCACGCGCAGAAAGCCGATGACCCTGAGCGAAGTCGGCGGGGACAAAATTTGGCTTGGCGGCCGAATCTCTGGGGAATGTGCACCACACATCACCACCTCGGTCCAGTCAATTGTGAGCCATGGCGATGTCACTGCGGGCTGTACGTCTATTGGGCCGGAGGCCAGTTCTTGTATGCAATTTGCAGACCTCGAATATGGCAATATCTAATCAAAACTTAGCTTCGGTCGAGCCTTCCTCGCGTCGCATCACGCTTGCCTCGTGCAAGCACCGTCGTCCACCCTCGTACCTTTTCGACAACCACAATTCGACACGACACCCCAGATGTGTTCCATTCACTGAAGGAAGGCTCCGCAGCAAACTTCCTCTCGACCCTTCAAGAAACACCCAAGACACCTCAGACGCTCACCGAGAAGATTGTGCAAGGATATGCTGTTGGTGTCGCGGAAGGCAAAGTCCTTAGATCCGGCGACTATGTCACCCTCGCACCACACAAATGCATGACACACGACAATTCATGGCCTGTAGCGCTCAAGTTCATGTCCATTGGCGCGACTCGAATCAACGACCCGAAACAGATCGTGATGACACTTGACCACGATGTGCAGAACAAGACTGAGAAGAACTTGAAGAAGTACAGCCAGATCGAGGAGTTCGCCAAGAAGCAAGATGTCGTCTTCTACCCTGCAGGAAGAGGCATTGGGCATCAGATCATGGTGGAGGAGGGCTATGCCTGGCCGGGCACTTTGGCTGTAGCCTCCGACAGCCATTCCAACATGTATGGTGGAATTGGATGCTTGGGAACTCCTGTAGTGAGGACAGATGCCGCGAGTATTTGGGCTACTGGCAAGACATGGTGGCAGATACCGCCAGTCGCAAAGGTCAATCTGGTTGGTACCATGTCGCAAGGCGTGACTGGCAAGGATGTCATTGTAGCGCTAGCTGGCCTGTTCAACAAAGATGAGGTGCTGAACCACGCGATCGAATTCACAGGAACCGACGAGACTTTGGGCAGCATCCCTGTAGACGACCGTCTCACCATCGCAAACATGACGACCGAGTGGGGTGCGCTGACTGGCCTCTTCCCAATTGACTCGACTCTCCATGGCTGGCTCAGGGCGAGGGCGACACTGGCAGCTATGGGAGAAGGAGAAGCTAAGGATCACCATCAGCAACAGTTCGTCCATGAGCGCATCGACAAGCTATTTACCGCGACTGGCATCGTTGGTCAGCAGTTGGGCCACATCTTTAAGCCTGCTCTGGCTGCTGATAAGGGCGCTGTTTATGCCAAGGAACTTTACCTGGACTTGTCAACACTCTCACCATATGTGTCTGGGCCAAATTCAGTGAAGGTCGCAACACCCCTTGCTGAGCTTCAAAGTCAAAGTATACCCGTAAATAAGGCTTACCTTGTTTCTTGCACAAACTCCCGAGCTTCAGATATTGCAGCAGCGGCAAACGTTTTCAAGGATGCTGCTGCCGCGAATGGCGACAAGATCCCGAGGATTGCAGATGGAGTCAACTTCTACATTGCTGCCGCATCTATACCAGAGCAGAAGGCTGCGGAAGAGACTGGTGACTGGCAGACCTTGCTTGAAGCCGGCGCGCAGCCTCTGCCTGCTGGTTGTGGACCATGTATCGGACTCGGCACCGGGCTTCTCGAGCCAGGAGAGGTCGGCATCAGCGCCAGCAATCGGAACTTCAAGGGCCGCATGGGATCACCGGACGCGAAGGCATATCTGGCTAGTCCTGAGGTTGTTGCGGCAAGCGCTTTGTCGGGCACTATCTCAGGTCCGGGACGCTACGAGATACCCGAGGGCTATGAAGGTGTCCGTCGTGGCGAGGGTGATGGCATTGCTGAAGAGCACCGCATGATGACCATTGAGGACATGCTCGAGAAGGCTATCAAAGACGCCGAAGCAGCTATCGGCAGCTTCGACACCGCGACACCAGAAACACAAGCCGTCACCCCACCAACTTCATCTACTGCAGAGACGGAAACTCTAACCGAGATTCTTCCTGGCTTCCCAGAGAAGATTGGTGGTGAGATCGTCTTTTGCGACGCCGACAACATCAACACCGACGGCATCTACCCAGGCAAATACACATACCAAGACGACGTCACCCGCGAGAAGATGGCCGAAGTATGTATGGAGAACTACGATCCCACATTTGGTCAGACCGCAAAGGCTGGCGACATTCTCGTCTCAGGCTTCAACTTCGGCTGCGGAAGTAGTCGCGAGCAAGCCGCCACCGCTATCCTCGCTAAGGGCATCCCGCTCGTCGTCGCTGGCAGCTTTGGCAACATCTTTAGCAGGAACAGCATCAACAATGCGCTCATGGGCGTCGAGGTGCCCAAGCTTGCGAACCGTCTGCGCGAGGTCTTCTCGTCCAAGAACCCGCCTTCGTCACAACAAGCTGTCAAGGAGCCGTCGCAGAATAGCGAATCGCTCGACTCACCACCTCCAGCTGCTACCACCCAGCCCGCTGAGTCTAAGCAACTGACTCGTCGAACTGGCTGGACGCTTGAATGGGATGTGCGCAGGAGCACTGTGTCTGTCCAAGAAGGACCCAACGGTACGAAGTGGAATGTCAAGGTTGGCGAACTCCCGCCCAATGTTCAGGAGATCATTGCGCTGGGCGGTCTGGAGAACTGGGTGAAGAAGGAGATTGGTGCGACAGGCTAGACGCGCTAGGGATTGTGTATACCCGTGGAACATATGCATGAGTGGCGTTCAGGATCGGAAAAATGAATCATGTTTGTGTGTAGATAGCCAAGCAGTGCTGCATTGCTCACAGCAGTTTGAAACTGGGAATCCACACCCTTGGTTCGTGTCTTCAAAGCGATTGAGGGCTCTTGCGCATTTTGAATCGGAGCAAGGCACGACGACGGAGAATCGTGTAAGCTATCAGAGTGATTGACGCTGATTGGTCGCTTCTGGTCGGCACCTTCGTGCGCGGAAACAACACCTGGGACTTCACCAGTCCACCCAACACCACTTCTACAATCACGGCTTCAGATGGAGCGTTCGAAGTTCCGTACTTTGGCAACTTCGATCATTCGATTCGTGCGTCTCTTTTCCATGGACAATTCGCTCCACACTCCAGCAATGAGGAGGCCTGCTTACACGCGACAAACGTCGCTCACTATACGCTCTTATTTCATCGAGCATGGCATCGGGTTTTGACCGTCGTTGCCATTTCTCATCCAGGTGAGGGATGAACTGGCAATTTGACTTTTCGAACTATCCTTGGATTGAGTGGCTTCTTCTAGATGGTAACATCAGGGACGAGATTGATCCATTATGTTTTGGAACACCGTCCGATGCACTTCGCGACCACGTCGCGACATAAGCTGTATCATGGGATCTATTAGTCGCAGATGCTTTGATTGGATGGCATCGCCTTAAAGGAGGGCAGAATGGCAACACTTTCACGTGTTCCAACAGCTGCGAACCTTCAAAGTGAAGAGCGTGGAGGCTTGGCATAACAATACGCGGAGCGTACAGCGTTGCAAAGGTGACCATGCGATAGCAGATCATCGTGTTTCAATGTTAGCTCCTATACTAACGTCCATCCACGCGTAACGGAAAACCCGCCGTGGCGGAACGCTCGTAGCACTTTCTACCACAACAACACCAAAAGCAATCGCATAGCTCAAATAATCTCGGAACGCACACCTAAGGTTCTTAGCATCCTGTGTATTTAGTATATCTATTATAATATGCTCACTGATTTCTAAATACCACAATTCACTTCCGACGTATACAAATCTGCTACATCCGACTGCCTCGGACTGGACGCTTCGTGCATCTGTCTAAACGCTCATCATGCTGTATAGCGCTATAAAAAGTTTGTATTCCCAGCAGAACAGTGTATTTCATAGTGCTGTGTTGCTGCATCGAACATGACTGCCCACCAAAGACTCTACATCCTTGCTGTACGAAAGCGGCCCAGCCGTGTTTTAGCCGTATCGTTGTTTAAGCCAACCACAGCCACCAGATTCGGTTTCTTATTATGAAACTGACCCTCAAGCTAAAGAATTGCTGTTTAGTGCGGGTCGTGCATTTGCTCGCTGCCCCGCATTTCGCCTTCACCTCCGCAGATGTAGCCTCAGCCTTGCCAGACCTTATTGTCCACGTAGCACAACTCGACACGATGGCTTTTGCAACGTACAACCTCTGCGCTAGAAGCGAGACCAAACTCTGTCGCGCATGCGTCTAGTCCTGCACAAAGCATATAAACAGCCCCATGGCGCTGAATTGTGGATCAAAATCAACAGCACGATATTTTGGCGGCACTGCCCCTCTTCAGCCAGACTCTCATCGTCAGGCAGCAGTGGCATTGGGTGGGACACGTGGCTGGCGTTATCTTAGCCTTGTACTCCCTGACACTATATAGCAAAGTTCCGAATCTTGGGCAGAGTTCCTGGTACGCTTGTACCGCTCCCTACAGGAGATTTCGATACCCTTGGATGCCCCTAAACGCCGATTCTCGTTGCACCGACTATTAACGCCAAGCAACATAGCTCCACGAAGATGCAAGCCCCCACAAATCCAGCAGCTGGAACAGCAGGGATCTACCAGCAATTGTCGACCGAGAAAAGGGAGCTTAGGCTACTAACGGTCGAGCGTCCCTCCTTCACATCGTTGCCTCTGCAGTGTTCGATTCACAAGACATCTCTCAACAATTGTGAAAAGTACGTTGCGCTCTCATACACATGGGGAGACGAAATGATACCGTGCCCTTGGAATTGCAAGGCCAAACGCTGTATGTCATCCGGGATCTAGAGTCCGCGCTGCGCAACATCTCGCAAATGGTGAAGAAATTGGTCATCTGGGCAGACGCGCTGTGCGTTAACCAGACGGACCTCTCCGAGCGCGCTGCGCAGGTCCGCTTAATGGGCGACATATACCGCGACGCAAACCACATTCTCATCTGGATAGGCAGCATGCAGGAGGACGGTGTTCTCGCTCTCGACTTTATTGAAACGCTTGGTAATGCCTACTATGACCTGGAAAGCGTGGATGCGGCGGTGGACTTTATCAATAACCGCGACATCCCGCAGTTGTTATTCGACAGAGGATGGACAGCCGTAGCTCAGATGTTGAAACGCCCTTGGTGGACACGCATCTGGACCCTTCAGGAAGCAGGCCTCGCGAGGGAGGTTTCCGTAATCTGCGGCACGAGGAGCATATCTTTCAATGCCTTCTAGCGTACACTACACGTGTTACAGATGGATGCCAGCACGGTGCCTTTGAAGCTCGAGATCAAGCCCGACATAAAGGACGTGATTACGGCGGCAATGTACGACCCATGCATAAATGCTTGATTGTCACTGTGGGCCGATATAAGCACGAAGACAGAGGCAGTAGAGCTTTTGAAGCTGCTGTCTTTGTGTCGAGCGTTTGCTGCGAAAGATGCCCTGGACAAGATTTATGCTTGCATTGACCTCGCGAAGCCCATTCCTGTATTTAAAATTGACTATGTTACTCCCTCAAATCAAGTATACCTCAAGTTCGTGGTAGCGTACATCAGTTACAGCAAAAGTCTTTCGATTCTAAAGGAAGCCGGACGGAATGTCTCGGCCCAGGATGCTGACAATCAACTGCCATCATGGGTGCCCAATTGGACTAATACAGATTATCGATCACTGCTTACAGGTGAGGGTTATCATGCGGCCAAGGATACAGAACCTCGGTATTCAGTTCTAGGGAATAGACTTGCGGTCAAAGGACTTTTGTTCGAATGCATCGAGACAGTGGAGCTCCCAGGGGACAATGCCCTTGTAAACTGGTCAAAGTCAGCATTGAGCGGACAAAGTGCCGTATACGACTCCATGGGTATACCGCAGGTTCAGGCATACTTTCGAGCCTTCTTTACTGGCAAACATCCCGAGACTCAGGGCAGATTGGACCCAAAGGACACTTCGTTTTACAGCCCTGCTATCAGCTTCTGTACATTTTTGTCAGCCGACGAGGAAATATCGAGTCTGCTTCCACAGGAAATTGGCGTCTTTGCTACACAGTCGGCCATGCCCCTCGCTCAAGCGATTCTTGTTTTCATGCTGCAGCAAGACGACCCTGATGTTCCAAAGGCTTACTGGGAATGGGAAGCGGAGACAAAACGGAACGAGACGAGAGACATGGGACTGGTCCACTTCTCGTTCAAGCTAGGTGCTGCCAGGAATTCGTCCTTCATCATGACGAGCTCGGGATACATGGGACTTGCTCCGAAGTGGACGCAGGTGGGCGATCAGGTTTGTGTCTTGCCAGGATGCTGCGTTCCGGTGGTTCTGCGCTATACGGAGGGATGCTATTCCCTGGTTGGTGAGTGCTTTGTCTTGGGCTTGATGGACGGAGAGATGCTGAGTGGCAGTAACTGGGAGGCCCAACTGCGTGACTTTGATATACTTTGACAGGAATGAAGCAATTGGCCAAGGTTGTCTGACATTACGTTACTGTGCATGCTCGCCATGAAACATGGTATTATAGGCTGAGTAGGAGGTTTATTTAGATTAAATAAAGTATAGACAAAGCCTGGGACCTTATGAGTCTATACCGAGATTATCTATGCCTCCTAATCGTTGTGAAGTTTATTGTGATGAGAAGCACTGGTGGGTTTCCAGCATGCAGGATTTTCCGCCACGCAGGGACTGACGTTATGCCTCTTTGTTGACAAGCATACAAGTGTCTTGGCCACTGCTATCTACGGCGTCACCAAGACTCTCCGAGCAAAGAAAGACCATCACACTGTGCCAACGAGAGCCAATGCGTGATCGTAATCAATACGCCAGATCACTCTTGGTGTACACTCTCATTCACAAGCCGCGGTAACAATTTACCTGAAAGCAAGACGATTGGTTGCGCACCGTACCACGATCGGAGCCGGATCCGTGGCCAAGGCTTGTAACCCGGTTGCTAACGAACCGTTCGGCCGTTGTACTGTTTCTCGCTCCAGGCCCGACAACTACTGCATCAGCTTTCCTTGGTCCTTGGCATTTGAAATGCGGTGCTCAAATCAAATGCGAAGGGGAGCGCCGACGGTGATCCCCCGTCGATCAAGTTTGCGGGGAAATCATGGGGTGTACTAGAATGGTCTGGGGTCGCCAGCCGAGCCGTTACCACCACACCTAAGTGCTGTCTAGTATCACACTCATTGACAAAGCGAAAATATTCCGTCCTTCAATACCAAGCGCAAAAGACCGAGGCATCTTTTTTGAAGCACATGTGCGATTGATGGCTTTATATCGACTCTCCTTCTGTGAGTTTGGTGCAGCTTCAGCGGGCCCCGGAAACTACCTTCACCTGGCGCTACCGTAAACTTCACTTAAGGCGGCTTTGACTTCAAAGCCCCACAACTATCACTGCCAGCAGTCACCTAACGAAGCATACTGCAGATTTGAGCATGGATCCAGAAAAGATACCTGCTGCTCGACATATCGAGAACATGGCAGATACGCCCAAGTCAGAAGCAAGATTCTCATCTGAAGTTGACAAGCCACCCGTTGGAGGCATGATGCCAGACGTGCGGTGCAAAGCGGATGCGCAAGACGACGGGCAGGGGTTCCGCGTGAGCAAAGCTCTCTGCTCTCCACAATCATTTGTCTGAAGCTAACCACAAGGCATGACAGCTCAATGTCAGGATCATTGGAGCGCTCGTTGGCTGCAGTCTTGCCTTCGCAGGCTCGCAGCTTATTCCACTTTCCTTCTTCACGCTGTACACCTTCATCGCTCGGGAACTTGGCTCCTCGAACTTCGTCTGGTTCAAGGCTGGTAACTCAGTCGGTCAGGTCGTTGCAGCGGTTGCTTTGGGTCCACTTTCCGACTTCCTTGGTCGCAAGGGCATCTTCCTCACTGGCATCAGTCTTGCGATGCTTGGAATGATTGTCTGCGCTGCAACACCTACGGGTGGCGGCTTCATCGCAGGACAATGTCTCGCCGGCTTTGGGCTGATGACCGAAGAGCTTGTTGCGCTTGCTGTTACATCGGAGCTCGTACCTGTAAGCAAGCGCCCGCTGTACGGCGCAGTCATGATTTCTGGCTTTCTCCCTTGGGCACCAGGCGCTCTATATGCTCAGCTGCTCGCTGTGAGAAATTGGCGCTGGATCGCTTGCATGGCTGCGGTCTGGCATGCCCTTGCCCTGGTCTTTGTGGGAGTCTTCTACAAGCCTCCGCCACAAGCCCGCAATCCCACAGATGATCCGTCAACCTCTGTCTGGAAGAAGATCGACTTTGTCGGCATTGCTCTCGGTCTTGCTGGATTCATCCTCTTCCTGGTCGGCCTCAACTGGGGTGGACAGACGTACCCATGGAAGTCTTATCAGGTCGGACTCACCCTCGGCATCGGTCTAGGTACCATTGTCGCTTTCATCGTGTGGGAGATGTTCGGTACCAAATACCCTCTCTTTCCCCGCCGCTTGGTCCAATACCGAGTACCATTCTGGAGCATCATGTTTGTCATTTTTGCTGCTGGTGTCAATTATGTGCCACTTGCCATTTTCTGGCCGATTGAGTCGATCAGTGTGTTCAACTCGAACCACAAGGAGACGGGTGTCAATACAGTACCAGTCGGACTTTGCATCCTTGGAGGAGCTATTATCTCTGCTGGTCTTTGTGGCAGGTGGCCCAGACACATCCGCCTCATCATGACTGGGTTCTGTATCATGCAGACAGTCGGTAAGTCTGATCTTGCAGCCTAATCCTTATTCCATAATCAAAAAGACTGATGTTGTTATCCTCAGGCGTCGGCTGCATGGCCGCCATTGATCCGCACAACATCAACACCGCGTGGGCCCCACTCATCATTGGTCTTTTCGGCGTAGGCGGCGTGCTCTTTCCCAACCAAATCATCGTCACCATCATAACACCCGACGACCTCCTCGCCACAGTCACGTCTCTAACATTCGTCATCCGTGGCGTAAGTCAAGCCGTGGCTCTCACTCTCCTGCAGAACCGACTGTCCGCGGAGGTACAGGCGAGAGCTGTCAACACCGTGGCCATCCCAGCATTGCGTGCAGGTGTGCCCAGTATCAAGGCGATAGAGGCGCTAATTTCTTCTCTGACGGCTGTGCCATTCAAGGAGTACGTGCCAGCGGCATTGCCACAAGTCATGAGGAACCCGACTGGATATGAAGCGTTGAGGAATGCTACTGTTGAGCTGTTTGGACAGAGCTTCCCGCTACTGTATTACATCGGATTGGGTTTTGGAGTTGCAGGCTGCATTGCTTCAGTCTTGGTGGGTGATATGTCAAAGTACATGGATGAGCATGTGGCGGTGAAGATGCATTAAGTGGAGCAGTCCCAACTCCGTTCAGATGGAATCTGCGTAGCAAAAGAAGTTGTTAGGATGAAGTTATGGTTTTCCAATGCAGAGTGATGTCGCGCTTCACGAGTAAGGTGTGTAGAAGAAGTGCGGAGGATTGGGTTCCGCAGCGCCGAAAAAGCTCCACACGCTCAGACCACGAAAATGCCGTCATGTCATCTCGAATCCATTGGGCGTGCACACCGACAACAAACATCACCCATGCACCCACAACACACTACAAGCTCAAGATGTCGTGGCTCAAGCGACGAGCAGGTCCATTGATCATCCTCGGCACGTCCGCCATTGGCGGCACGGCGTACCGCTTCGCCCGTCCCTCAGACCCATCCGACGCGTCGCTAAATCCCCACACATTCACGCCGTACACGCTCGTCGAGAAGCGGACCGTCTCACCAACGAGTGCAATATTTACCTTACGCAATCAAGATGGCAAGCCAGAACCAGAAAGCGTGCGAGAAGTGTGGAAGCGCAGCGTATGGAGCGTGCAAATCAAGCAACCGCAATTGCAGATTGCGCGAGCATACACGCCGTTGCCGCCCACATCTGAAGCACACAAAAAAGGCCGGGATGAGCCTGCAGATATTCGGTTGCTGATTCGGCATGAGGAGGGTGGAGAGGTATCAACGTACCTTCACCGGCTGCCAGAAGAGTCGATAATAGAGCTTCGCGGACCGAACCAAGAGCTCGAACTGCCCCACGATATCAAGGAGATCATATTTTTGGCTGGTGGAACAGGCATTGCGCCGGCTATGCAAATGGCACAGGCGCTGGGACGAAGAACAGGAAGCAAGCTACACATACTTTGGGCGAATAGGCGGCGGGACGAGTGTATTGGCGGAGTCAGCGACGACGTGCTGAAGACCAATGTTGCACGAAATCGGAAAGGATGGTGGCAGAGTCTAATAAGTTCAGACGACCCCGCGGCACAACAGCCAGCTACGAACGATCCGAGTGGGTCCAAGGGCGCAATTGTAAAAGAGCTCGACGCGCTGAAAGAGCAGAGTAAAGCTGCTACACGAGGGCTGAGTGTGCAGTACTACGTCGACCAGGAGAAGAGCTTCATACAACGCGCAGACCTCGAGAGGAGGGTAGCACGCATACCAGAAGAGAAGGGGTCGAGGTTGATCATGGTTTCGGGGCCCGATGGTTTCATCGAGTATTGGGCAGGCAGAAAGAAGTGGGAAGGTGGACGAGAGACTCAGGGTCCCCTTGGTGGTGTCCTAGGAACGATGGATCTAGGAGGCTGGAGGGTCTTCAAACTTTGAGGACACCAATTTCGCTATCGTTGCCCCGACATATTACTGATACGCGAAACACGACGAAAGTTTTCGTATAAGACTTATCAGAGACACAAGCATCCACAATTGTAGAACGACAACGCTGCTATTAGGAGGCAGCCTGCTATGCCAAAAGCATACTGCTCTTCGACAAGGCCACCATAACCAGTTTCGTGCGCTGCCGACACATGGATAAGAAAGAAGGTTGACTGCAATGCCCAGACTCGTCATTGTTTCCCTTCGCCTAGGACACGCAGTAAGAACGACATTCGACGCCCTCGCTAGCTGGGTGCAACGACTATCGCATTTCATCGTGCGTATATCGCCGTTTTCAGTTTGTCCTGCGTCTTCCAGGTCTCGCTGCCCAAGCTCCATTCACACCACTGTCACAGGCTGCATACTATGACTTCCTGCCGCAATTTGACGTCAGCAGCGTAGCTCAATACGCACTCTCTCGCCGCTTGACCATTCCATACCAGTGGAAAGGCTTTTGCATACTCCCTGCTGTGCTTGCTGCGCATCTCTTGACGGTGTTTACAACGGCAGTGGTGTTCCTATGAAATACGAAATCAAGTATGCTCGGCAGTGCATGGCAAGATATTTGTGAAGTAGTAGATCTAGTAGACAGAGATGTCCTGACAATCGCACGGGGCAGGACGGACACAGAAGTTGCGCAAGCTCTGAGAGCAAGCGGGAGAGAGGACGAATTGGTGAGGATAAAGCATGGATAATGTGCCTTTATGGATATAAATCCGCGCCTGGTGGTGAACAAAGTCCAGGCAAGCGCGTGTGAGCTCTGCAGACGAAAGGAAGAGACTGCACTGAGTTGTAGTTAATCGATATCCACATGCAACCCTCATTAATGATTCTAATGCACCGAACATTGGCGTCTGCTCAAGACCTGTTCAATGTACAACAACAATACCATCATGCGATGCATGGGAATCTTGAGATTGTCATGTCCCCTTCCAGCCTAGTGCGGCGCTCGCTCCTGCCCAAATGTCGGCCTTCGCGCTTTCCTCCGCCGGCAAATCCGACCATGGAGTCATTCCGCGCTGAATAATTTTAGTGGAGCAGCGTACGCCTTACGCCTCACGCATTATCAGATCAACCTCATTTGATTCTCCAATGCCTTCACCTTAACCTCACCGTCGCCGTCTCGCATCGCATTGACATCATTGCGTGTCACAATCGCTACCCGCATATGTCGCACGACCTTGAAAAGGACGCCGAGCTCGGCACCGCGCTTGCGCCACCAATCAGTGCCCAGGACCCGAATGCTCGGCCAGAATGCTTCAAGTCAACGCTGCAAGAATGCCTGTTTGTCATTTCTGTGACGATGGCAGTGGCTATGACGAGTTTTTTGACGGGCGCAATCACGGTCATGAGTAGCTTTGCGGGCAGGGATTTGGAAATGAGTAATGCGGAGATCACGTGGATGAATGCTGCTACGAGGTATGAATGATCGTTTTAATCTTGATTTGAAAAGTAAAGCTGATGCGGAGACTAGTTTGTCCGCTGGCTCGTTGCTGCTGTTCTTCGGGAGCGTGGCTGATCTGTTCGGACGGAAGAGCATGTTCATCGTCTCGATGTTCTTGTTCAGCGTGTTTTGTCTTGGTGCTGGATTCTCGAAATCGGGTATCACGCTGGACATACTGTGTGGCGTGCTGGGAATCTTCTCTGCATCGGCAGTGCCCCCGGCTCAGGGTATGCTCGGTGCAATCTATGAGAAACCGAGTCCGCGCAAGAACAAAGGTACCACTCACCCTCACTTGCGAGACGTGTTGACATGACACTGACACTTTCCAGCTTTCGGCTGCTTCTCTGCAGGCAACCCGCTCGGCTTCGTCTTCGGCACGATTCTGGCCGGGTTGTTCACACAAGTCTTCAACTGGAGAGCAGGTTTCTTCCTACTGGCCATCGTGTACTTCTGTACGACGGTCATCGCATACTTCACTGTACCACGAGACACGACACATAAGCACAAGTTCAACGATGAGACGATCAAGAAGCTAGATCTACCAGGCACTTCAATGACAATACTCGGCATTGGCATGTTCTGTGCTGCTCTCAGGTATGTGTTCATGACCGGAACATTCATCTATTGCTAAACCACTTCAGTCTTGCGAGTGACGCACCACAGGGCTGGAAGACGCCGTATGTTATCGTGCTTTTGATTCTCGGTATACTGCTTATCGCCGCGTTCGTTGCATGGGAGATCTACTATCCATATTCGATGATTGATATGAACATCTGGAAGGATAGGGATTTCTCCCTAGTAAGCGTCTACCTTTTCAAGGTATAAGACCGGACTGACTCCAATGCAGCTTCTGGTCATCCTTTCGTCAGGATTTCTAGGGTTCCCCGTCTTCGCTTTCTTCATCGCGCTTTACTTTCAGACGATTCTCGGCTACAATGCGCTCATGACCGGCGTTCACATGCTTCCAATGGTCATATTCGGTCTACTTGCGAACCTGGTAGCCGCATTGATACAGCATAAAGTGTCCAACAAGCTGATTGTGGGCATTGGCGCCGTGGCGTATCTGGCTTCGTTCGTGCTTGCGGCGGTACAGCGGTACGGCGATTCGTACTGGGCTTTCTCGTTTCCTGCCCTGTGTCTGTGTGTGATTGGAGCGGACTTCCAATTCATCGTTGCAAATGTGAGTCTGATCGGCTTCGAGTACGTCCAGTCACTGACCCACCATAGATGTACGTTCTCTCATCCATGCCAACGAACAAGCAGTCGATAGCCGGCTCGCTCTTTCAGACGCTCACCCGTCTCTGTACTGCCGTCTCATATGGCGTCGCTACAGCCATCTTTGATGCAGTCGAGAGCAAGCCAGCGACGTCTGGGTACTATGGAAACAATCCTGTCGAGCCTTTCGCATATGTGTTTTGGTTCTCAGCTGGGTGCGCTTTTGTCGGCCTGTTGTTTGTGCCACTACTACGCATCGGAACGCAGGGCCATAAGGGAGATACAGGGCGAGTCAAGACCAATGTTGAGAATGGACTAGGACTGGATGATGGGAATGTTTTAGCAGCGAACGAAAGGACTGCAAAAGGCGCGGGAATTTCCTCCGCTCAAGAAGCACGGTGAAATACGATACACGTGCGCCGATTTACACGTAGATTAGAAAATGCACAAGTCTATATGGATTCGAACGTGGTCGGCGTTTGACTTCGGCCAACGTCGGAAACAACTTTGAAGTCTAATCTCAGCCTCCGAACGCATCGTTCTGGGTCCTCTATTTCCCCGCAACTCCACAAGATTCGTCTATTCGGGCATCCCGACCGACGGTGCCGATCCCCCAGAGATACAATCCAAGACGCGGAGGCATGCACACGTGCTCGAAAGGTCCAGCTCGAGCAAATCGCGGCGGAATCTTCCAGCTTTCTTCCCAGAACGGAAGGTAATTGAAGACCTCGGCCAATCAGCTTCGGCACGAATCCAGCTCCGCACGTTGCACGCGACCCGAACGCTAGAGCTAACGCTTGACACGACGAGGCTAGCATCCCCGCAGAATTTTATGCTTAAAGACTCCGTCCCAACTCCTGTCATCAACACGATGGTGACAGGCCGACCAGTTCCCCGGATTCTCTTGTGAAAGTCATTGCCCTTTCGTTGAGTAGTGTGTGTGGAGTACCCCTCCGCCGAAGTCTCACCGACACGCTCCTCTCTTCTTCACATCTTATCTGAGAGACCTTGGAAGCCGATATGGCGGACGAGAAGGATATCTACACCGCCTCGGCACCGCCTGTGGATCACGACCATGAGGATGACCACAAGCGTGCTGCGGGTCGCGTCATTAACGATGCGCGCAAGGCTACTGATAAGGAGCGCAACATGACACTCCTCCAGGGCATCAAGCTCTACCCAAAAGCCATCGGATGGTCCGTCCTGATCAGTACCTGTATCGTCATGGAAGGCTACGATGTCTGTCTGCTCAACAACTTCTTCGGCTTCCCACAGTTCAAACGCAAGTACGGCGAGATGTTGCCAGATGGGACGTACGAGATTCCTGCGCCGTGGCAGGCGGGTCTCAGTAACGGAGTCATTGTCGGCGAGATCATTGGATTGTTCATGAATGGTTGGATTAGTGAGTCGATTGGGTATCGGTATACGGTCATGGGATGTCTGTTGTTGATTATTGGGTTTACTGCGATTTTCTTCACGGCGCAGACTGTGGTGCACTTGTTGGTTGCCGAGATCCTGTGCGGTATCCCGTGGGGTGTTTTCCAAACGCTCACGATTACCTACGCGAGTGAAGTCTGCCCGGTGGCGCTGCGTGGATACTGTAAGTTTTGATCCAGACTCTGGAGGAGTGCACACTAACTTGGAGCAGTGACTACCTATGTCAACTTCTGCTGGGGTTTGGGTCAAGTCATCGGTATCGGCGTGATTCGCTCCATGGTCAACCGAGACGACGAATGGTCGTACCGCATTCCATATGCGCTGCAATGGATGTGGCCTGTCCCCTTGATAATTGGTGTCTTCCTCGCACCTGAGTCTCCATGGTGGCTCGTTCGCAAGGGCAGACTTGAAGACGCTAAGAAGTCTCTCCATCGTCTGACAAGCTTGAATCGGGAGACCGACTTCGACGCAGATGAGACGGTTGCCATGATGGTACACACGACCGCTCTTGAGGAGCAAATCACCAAAGGCGCATCCTATCTTGACTGCTTTAAGGGCGTCGATCTCCGCCGTACTGAAGTAGTCTGCATGGCCTGGGCGATCCAGAATCTCAGCGGTAATGCCTTCTCTGGCTACAGTTCCTACTTCCTGCAACAAGCCGGTCTTGCTCCATCGACATCCTACGACTTCGCCATGGGCCAGTACGGGATCAACATGGCTGGCGTGTTCGGAGCCTGGTATCTCATGAAACTCGGCGTTGGTCGTCGAAGCCTCTATCTCTATGGACTTTGCGGTCTCTGCGCCATGCTCTTCGTCATGGGCTTCCTTGGCATTGGACCTGCTGACACTAAGGAGCAGCGCGCCATGGCCACCGGCGCTATGATGATCGTATGGGCCATGTTCTACCAACTCACCGTCGGCACCGTATGCTACTCTCTCGTCGCCGAACTGTCATCTCGTCGCCTGCAGATCAAGACCGTTGTGCTCGGCCGCAACCTGTACAACATCATCGGCATAATCACAGGCGTTTTGACGCCCTACATGTTGAACCCGGGCGCGTGGAACTGGGGCAACTTCGCTGGTCTCTTCTGGGCCGGTCTGTGCTTCCTCAGCATCATCTACACGTTCTTCCGCATGCCAGAGCCCCGGGGTCGCAGTTTCGCTGAGCTCGATTTGCTCTTTGAGAAGAGGGTGTCTGCGCGCAATTTTGCGAAGACGGAGGTTAACGTGTTTGAGGAGACGAATGTGGAGGGTACTGCTTTGTTCAACAAGTATGAGGAGAAGGTGTCGGATGTGGTGCGTTCGGAGTCGATATCTGGAACGAAGGCTGCGTGAAGAGCTAACCGTAGAAAGGAACCTTTGGGAATTGGACGATAAATATAGTCAAGCTGTCCATCTAAGCATTGCGGTTCTAGTATATGATTTCAAGCGCACTTGCTACTGAAATCGTGTATGTTTGCACACTTGTCTAGTGAAGAATTGCATGTGTAGATCTTCAGAAGGCCTCCCCGAGAATGTCTCTGGCATGATCCTTATCGCGCGTATGTGGCATCATTCAAATTCCCGTGGATTTCGTATATCCATGCCGAGATGAGTTCGTAGTCCACGTTTTCGAGCAGGAGTTCCCACCAAGAGGCACCGTAGGACTTGCAGATAGCGCAGAACGGAAAAGCGATACTGATCAGTCCGAATGCGAGCGTAGACGCCTGTCCAAGATCCAGGATCGAACGATCAGACAGTTCAGTGATGGAAGGCCACATGCAGAAGTACAGAGGGAATATAGCGAAAGACGCTACGCAGGTCCAGGCAAGTAACCAAACGAGCAGCATGAAGAAGCAGACAACGAAGTCGAGAAAGCGACGGCGCAGTAGGCACGCGAAACCAATGCAGACCTGCATGAATGCTCCGACCGTCAGATATGACAGCCCGAAGAGCAGAGTTTCTAACAATCAAATCAATCAATCCGTCCTAACATGATGTAGTAGAAGTTTAACTTCTAAGAGTAATGCTCTAACCTAGAGAAGCAAGTGGGGGCCCCACTAAATTGATTGTTGGAAAGTCTGTGCGTTCAAGTGCATCAGGCATAAAGAAATGGTCAAGTTGCTTCGGATCTGGTGTTTGCGCATACTCGATGTTCGCATCTCTTCACTTTCACCACGTCAAAAGTGCCGCACATTGACGTCGTCATCTTCACTTCCTCCTTCGCAGCCTCGATAAATGGACGCCTTGGCCTCATTCAAGACGCACACGAGCTTTTCAACTCGACGCAAACTTAATATTGTTTTCCGCCCGTACTTGGCTCCTCTTCTTCTGCTGCATCACCGCCTCGATCGCCCTCCGACCATGTCGACGACCCGCCTACGCCCTCAAACTCGACAGACTTCAGCTCTTACAATTTCAACCGAGTATGTTCATTTGTTTGTACCGCTCTAATCACCCGCTAATCAAACAAAGCATTCGGCGACCACCGACATCGACAGCGTACTAATGGAAACAACATCATTTCTGGTACGCAGGAGGCTACTCCGACACGGAGCGAGGTACAGTACAGGTGTATGCCCCTTTCTTGCGGTGGCCTTTGGGGACGGGAGCTGCAGGGAGGCCCTGCTGCCAAAATACTCTGCCTCAATTTGTGGACATGCCTGCGATATGGTGCTTGCCTCGTGCAGCCCGACAGACCGTATGGTCCATGGCGTCAGGCGATTGTTGCTTGGTTGCGTACCGGATCTAGTGGCTTGAACTACGTCCCAGCAGGTAGCCATCGAGGGCAAGTGAGGTGGAAGGAAAAATAAAGAACACGGCGCGGCCACCTCGAGTGCCTCTCGTAAGTCCAGCAATCTTCTCAATCCCATCAAGGATCGGCCAGAGCTGACTATCTGTAGGAGGCGTGCGCTATCAGCAGCGGCGTCCACGGGCTTGTCCCAACCGCATCTCGCGCGTTCTTCTGATTGCGTCGCTGGCGTAATCCAGCGGTGGAGGAGCTCATGCGGTGGAATGTCTGTAGGGGGCCTAGGCAACCCAACTGCGCCAATCGACAACTTATAGCCAGGGGTAGTCGTAAGTTACGCACTCCATATTCTCGGGTCTTACTGACAGCTACCCAGGTACTGCAGCAGCAACCGTTGAGAGGCAACGTCCTCGTTCCATTCTCGAAAGGTCATTGTTCTTCGGTCCACGTTGGTAGCAGGTCTGCCAGTGGTATGCCGGGCTTTCTTGGAGAGACCAAACATATGGACAACATCGCTGAGAGGCTTGAGCCTACTGCAAATCCGCGCACGTGCTGTGCGGATAAGTCGTGCTGGTAGCTTGTCTGCCACTGACCAGGTTTTTCGTTGAGCTCCGCACCACTCGGGTCGGACTTGAAGATGAACCGCAACATTATCGCTTCGAGCGATCGCCGATGGTAGTATGGCCACACGCTGTCATGTTCTCCTTGCTGTTCCCAGCATCAGTCATAAGAGAGCATGTTATCCCGCTGCTGGAATCTTTCATCGGCTCAAAAGCAATATCTTAGACTTCTAAAGTGTCTGACGTAGGTATCTCGAGATACAGTCGGTACCTTGTAGTTGCAGAACGTACTCCAGGACAGCCATCCTGCACTGGGCAAATTCGCTTCGGGTGCATCCTGCCAATGCTTGATTGGAGTTGCTCGGCAAAGCATTGGCTCAGCCCAAAGTCCCACTGCATTCAAGTAGACACCGTTCAAGGTCGACCAGAATGGCTGAGCCAATCGGCGCTTCTTCATCATTGGCATCGAATGGCTCAAGCCAGTTGCTGGCCCCAACGTGTTCAAAGTTGTGTGAAATGCGTCCCGACACGTTTTGCAATTGAATGGGTCGTCGTTGCGCCATGGCCTTTGTCCAGTGTATTCGCAGTGTTTGTGAGCATAAACAGGCTTGAAGTGGTGGCGTTCGGCAAGAGCGAATTGGTACACGGTAACCATCTCATCCATTTCAGAGGCACTTAAACGATTGAAGGAAAGCCCCATAGGCTCCGGATGACTCGAAGTCAATTTCTAAGCGATCCGTGTAGTTGTAATACAAGACTTGGAAGAGCTTGAGCCGGTAAGATGCGCGGGTCATTCTGTACTTCTCCACTGAAGCGAGTTGAAGGGATGGCAGCACTACTCCAGGATCATAGCGGTGATACGCACGCTCGTAGGTATGTTCCGCATAAGCCTGAATGAGCGTTGTGACTTCGGCATCGATGACGCACAGTTTGCACAGGACTCCTAGTGCATCGTACTCGAGAAGATGGATCTTGCGTTGACTTTCAGTATCGAGGTTCTTCTCCAGAAAGATGTTCATGTTGTCTGTAAAGGCCTTTGCGTAGATGCCAACGGGGTCGAAGGCGCAGACCAAGCTGTATGTAGTCAACAACAAGTTGCGGAGTTGAAGTCCCATTGTGGCCATCACGCCTTGTAAGATACTTGTGGGTATCTGAGGTACATGTTTCTGGCGGGCAATGAGGCATGGGTAAAGTTTTGTAAAGGATGGAGATCCATGTTACACATTGTGAGGAGTTGTACGTCTGGCGTCAAGTCAGAGAAGGGGAACAACACACCCAAATGTCCTTCACTTACACAGCGTGTCCAATCACGCGCCAACAAATACCACATTTCAATGGGCCACCTCTCTCTTCCTCCGCTCGGCAGCTAACCAAGACCAGACACCAACCAGTACTGCCATTACGACCGAAGTGAAAACTATTCAGGCTCTCGTCAGTTCGACCTTCTTCCTAACCTCCACCGTAAGGGATGTCCAGTTTCCGCCGGACATGATTGTTGCTGAGGTGTAATCGTCGTTATCTGAAGTGAATCCCAACTTGTGCGGATAGCTCTGTTGCACCAAAGTGTAGCTAGTATTTACAGTCATATGTATTGCCATTCGAAAACTAGTGATCGTATGTGTTGCTGTTCTGGGGAGGAATGTAAGCTGCAGGGTATGGAGGCGGTGGTTGAGCTGCACCGTACGAGTGGACATTGTGATGATCCGACATCGCTTTCTGGATGTGCGAGGGTCGCTATTGAGGTCATGGTGGGGATTGTAAGCTATCTGAGGCAGTTGTATGAGGCTGTGTTGTGTCCATCGTGGACTGAGCATAAAGCAAGGGAGATTTAGCATTGCCACAAAACTTCACCGAAAACCTCCTCGAATGTGCCTCGCCAGGTCATTCATGTCCACGAATTTAGGGGGTATTCTGTTTTTGTTGCACGTGAGAGCGTACCTCGACTTCCACATCGCTTCAACGCCTGCGCTTTTTCACTCGCATATGCCGCACGGACCATTGTTCCAAAGACTTTCCGAGGTCACCTGCAGTCGAGCAGACATATAACGCCTCCTCTCATGCCCATCAACAAGAGACCCAAGGTTGCACTTACCAATTTATATCCAACCATACGCCTCCCGGGATTGGTTAGGGACGAAAGCCCGGTACAGCATGGTAGGAGCACGATAACCCAACAGGCGGCAGTTGCCCCGAGCGGACAATCACAGCAGCCGAATCGTACACCTTCAGAGACTGTTGGTAGGTACAGATGTTCCAAGGCGTGGAGTCGCAAGATTATGAGCAGCAAGGACCAGCGGTCACAAAGCTGAAGCACCACTTGGCAATGTTTGGCGCCAAGCTCGCACTCCGTGGAGACGATGAAGCACAACAACCGTACCGGAATGGTGGTCATGTTAGAATCCGGTTTGGGCTCCTAAGTTGTGACAGCCCCTCGATATACTTGCATGGAGGCCTATGGCTGCTAGATTGTGTCGAGAAGTTGGAAACGCTGATGCCAAGCCAGCATTTGATGGTTCCGCCCGAAGTCGATCCAGCCACTGATGGAAAGGCAGATCTCACCCCTTGCCCACGTTCTTGACGCGATCTGGGACTATTTGATGGGCGCACTTATCTTATTCCCTCTCACACTTCGAGGCTGCGTTCAGCCAAGATCGCCACGTGCTGATCTGTGGCCTCATAAAGTCTGCCCGTCTCTAACGACGTGTGAATAGGGTGGGTTCGCCGTTCTCCCCGACTCCAGTCGCCGGTCACGCTATTCTCCGCTACAACAGCTCGTTGCGGCCTGGAGTGTGCACAATCGACGCACGATAGAAGCCCGTAATTTTTCCGAGGTCGAAAGTCGCGTCCCACCTGTTCTCGCACCCTCCAGCTTTCCTTCCTTGAGCGCTCATGCACCTCAAGAGAGCGCACGGGCCACTTTCATGAATCAAGAAGGTCAACATCGCTCACTGCACCTGCAGAAGATCGCGGCACGCCCATCTCAAACGCGAGGGTGTCGCTGGTAAGGGCTTACCACTCAAAGATCTACATTATAGCGCTTTTGTCGATATATTCAGCCATCACTAGCTTTAGTGGCTAGCCCAACAATTCCAATAATGGCCGAATTACCGATACATGAAAGCTTACCCGACCGGACGAATGGGCTTCCCATTGCATCGGAGACCAATTTTCGATTCGAAAGTACAGGTGTGAATGGTTCTGACGCACGATATCACGAAAGGCATGACTTCGACGATAAGACGACAAACCAGACCCACTATCAGAACGATTTCGAGGAAGACGAGGAAGAGGAAGAAGATGACATAGACGCCTTGATCGATGAGCTCGAAAGCCAAGATGGTGGCAATGCGGACTACGAGGAAGAAGAAGCTGATCAGCCAGGTGGTATGCGCCTGGTCCCAGAAGAGCTGCTCATGACAGACACTCGAATGGGTCTCAACTCCGCTGAAGTGTTGCTGCGCCGCAAACAATTTGGCTACAATCAAATGAAAGGTTCGCTGCCACGATGACGTGACTTGAGGCGCAGTGCTAATCCAAGGCAGAGGAAAAAGAGAACTTGATCGTAAAGTTTCTGATGTTCTTCGTTGGCCCGATCCAGTTCGTCATGGAAGCTGCCGCCATCCTTGCGGCTGGTCTTCAACACTGGGTCGACTTTGGTGTCATATGCGGACTTCTCCTGCTGAATGCTTGCGTCGGGTTTATTCAAGAATATCAGGCGGGCAATATCGTGGACGAGCTGAAGAAGACGCTTGCGCTCAAGGCGACCGTACTACGAGATGGAGCTCTTATCGAAATCGAAGCTCCCGAGGTCGTGCCTGGCGACATTTTACAAGTCGAAGAGGGCACTATTGTTCCTGCAGACGGTCGCATTGTGACACAAGATGCCTTCCTCCAGGTCGACCAGTCAGCCATAACTGGCGAATCGCTTGCGGTGGACAAGCGTAGGGGCGACATCTGTTATGCAACATCTGCTGTGAAGCGGGGCGAAGCTTTTGTGGTCATCACAGCGACCGGCGACTCAACATTTGTTGGACGCGCAGCCTCTTTGGTATCTGGGACGACAGGCGTGACTGGTCACTTCACACAGGTTCTGCACGACATAGGCTTGATCCTACTTGTTCTCGTCATTATAACGCTTCTGATTGTCTGGGTCAGCTCCTTCTACCGATCCAATGGCGTCATAAAAATACTCGAGTTCACTCTTGCCATCACTATCGTCGGTGTTCCAGTGGGTTTGCCAGCAGTCGTCACCACCACCATGGCTGTCGGTGCCGCATACCTGGCAAAGAAGAAAGCCATTGTGCAGAAGCTGTCTGCTATCGAGTCCCTTGCCGGTGTTGAGATACTTTGCTCCGACAAGACCGGCACGCTTACCAAAAACAAACTGTCTCTCGACGAACCCTACACTGTCGCTGGGGTTGAGCCAGACGATCTGATGCTTACCGCCTGTTTAGCCGCCTCCCGAAAGAAGAAGGGCATCGATGCCATCGACAAAGCTTTCCTCAAGGCCCTGAGATATTACCCACTGGCAAAGCGCGCCCTTGGTAGGTATAAGGTCATTAGGTTCAATCCTTTCGATCCCGTCTCGAAGAAAGTTCAAGCTATTGTAGAGTCTCCTCAGGGCGAGCGCATAATATGTGTCAAAGGAGCACCTCTCTTCGTTCTACGGACTGTCGAGGAAGATCACCTTGTTCCCGAGGCTATAACGGAGGCCTACAAGGCAAAGGTTCAGGAGTTTGCTTCACGTGGCTTTCGTTCGCTGGGGGTCGCTCGCAAGAGGGAGAATAGTTCCTGGGAGATTCTTGGTATCATGCCTTGCTCAGACCCTCCTCGTCACGACACATACCGTACCATCAACGAGGCAAAACAACTGGGACTATCCATCAAGATGCTGACTGGCGATGCTGTTGGCATCGCTCGCGAAACTTCACGTCAACTCGGACTCGGTACCAACATCTTCGACGCCGAAAAGCTGGGTCTGGGCGGAGGTGGCGATATGCCAGGCTCTGAAGTCTATGATTTTGTCGTAGCAGCTGATGGTTTCGCCGAGGTCTTTCCACAGCACAAGTACAAGGTGGTCGAGATCCTTCAACAGCGTGGCTATCTTGTTGCGATGACCGGCGATGGAGTGAACGATGCGCCATCTCTCAAGAAGGCAAACACTGGTATCGCTGTTGAGAACGCCTCCGATGCTGCTCGATCTGCGGCGGATATCGTCTTTCTCGCACCTGGACTTTCAGCTATTATTGATGCTCTCAAGACATCGCGGCAAATCTTTCATCGCATGTACGCATATGTCGTCTACCGAATCGCGCTGTCTCTTCACCTCGAAATCTTTCTAGGCCTATGGATCGCTATTCTCAATGAGTCACTTAATCTGCAATTGGTCGTCTTCATAGCAATCTTTGCGGACATCGCAACGCTTGCAATTGCCTATGACAATGCACCGTACAGCAGAACTCCGGTCAAATGGAATCTGCCAAAGCTTTGGGGCATGTCGATCCTGCTGGGTATCATCCTCGCTGCCGGTACCTGGATCACTCTCACCACCATGTTCCCGTATAGGGGCCTGGAACCTCAAGGTATCGAAGGCGGCATCGTGCAGAACTTTGGAAAGCTCGACCCCGTCCTCTTCCTCGAGATCACGTTGACCGAGAACTGGTTGATATTCATTACCCGGGCTCGCGGCCCCTTCTGGTCGTCGTTACCTTCCTGGCAGCTGACGACGGCCGTCCTGCTGGTCGATGTCCTCGCAACCTTATTCACAGTCTTCGGCTGGTTTGTTGGCGGCCAAACTTCTATAGTCGCTGTCGTCCGCGTCTGGATCTTCTCTTTCGGTGTTTTCTGCGTCATGGGTGGTGTATACTACCTCCTCCAGGACAGTCAAGGATTCGACAACCTTATGCACGGCAATAGTCCCAAGAAAGATCAGAAGCAACGGTCGCTGGAGGATTTCGTTGTTTCTCTTCAGCGCGTTTCGACACAGCATGAGAAGACGACATAGCATGAGCGTGATTCTCTCGATTCAAGTGCTAAAACTCTTTCTGGAAAGTCAGCTAGCCCGCGGCGCAAGTGGCTTTAAGTTTTAGCCTGCAAGACCCAACGAGGGTGCTCGAGCAGTCTTTTAATCTGCATTATTGGCGTTGTGTACATCCAGGATCTGCCAGTCTAAATGTATAGCCATTAGCTCTCGACTGAGTGGTGACGGTGCCTCACTAAAGTGTCCTGATGTGGGCTGTGGATAAGTCGCACAATCCGCTCGGCGATCCGTAACTTCCAGAGGGTATTCTCAGAGGGCCCTTTGACCGTTAGAGTAGCCAGAGAAATGCATTAATTAAGGCCAAGAACCTTGGTAGTCTAATTCGGGCCTAAGCGTTGAGGAGCGTAAGCACGACTGGGCGAAGCCGTCTTACTGCAGCTGTGTTGCATGCATCATTCTAGTTACTGATACTGTGGTAAGAATATCATGTCTCAATAACAAACGTATCTGCAACATGCTTTCCTCACTACAAGGTGCCGTGATGCATTCGACCGGAAGCTGCAATGACGTTATCGCCTCCCCCACCTTCGGCTTCGCGACGCGGTCCGCTGCATCGACTACCGTTCTGTGGGAAACTTCCTCGCTTCGTTCCCTTCAATTCTAGCAACCAATCTTTGGCTCTCCCCTAAACCCAAATATAAATCACTTACCGGCCCAAGTACACCAATTAGCAAGAATGGCAGGACTCGACCTCACCATCCCCAAGCTCAAGCTGAATGATGACACCTCAATTCCCATGCTTGGATATGGCACGGGAACAGCATGGTACAAGACTGGTGACGAGAGCAAGATTGATCAGGCTGTTATCGATGCGATCAAGATTGCGATCAAGCTCGGCTATACACATCTTGATGGCGCCGAGAGTGCGTTCCATCTACTAACACACCTCTTTCAGGCATGTCAAGCCAAGACGGGTTCTGACAGATATTCACAGTGTACAAGACCGAGTCAGAGCTCGGCACTGGCATCAAAGAGAGTGGTGTAGCGCGAGACAAGCTGTTTGTCACAGCCAAAGTGGACAAGGGTAACATGAACGATATCGAGGGTGCGATCAAGACGAGCCTGAAGAAGTTGCAACTCGATTATATTGACCTGTGAGCACTTCTCATCCCTAACATCGTGTATGTCCCTACTGACGGAATCCAGCTATCTGATCCATCAACCTTATTTCACCGAGTCTGAAGCTGATCTGCAAAAGGCGTGGGCAGCAATGGAAGCCGTACAGCAAGCCGGACTCGCCAAATCAATCGGTGTCTCGAACTACCTTCCGGCTCACCTCAACGCTATTCTCAAGACCGCCAAGGTCGTGCCTTCGGTCAACCAGATCGAGTTCCATCCTTACCTCCAGCGCACGGAGTTGCTCGCTTTTCACAAGAAGCACGGCATCGCCACCACAGCCTACGGTCCACTGACCGCAGCCACCAAAGCGAAGCCAGGCCCAGTAGACGAGTACGTGGGAGCTTTGACGAAGAAGTACGCAGTCAGCGAGAACGAAATCTTCCTTAGGTGGTGCATCGACCAGGACATTGTGCCCATCACCACGAGTTCGAAGGAGCAGCGCTTGAGCGATTACTTGAGAGCTGCGACATTCAAGCTCACGCCTGCTGAAGTCAAGCAGATCAACGAATTGGGCGATCAGAAACACTTCCGGGGGTTCTGGCAGAAGTACTATGATGAGAAGGATAGGACATAGATGAGACATGAAGCAGCAGGGTTCTGACAAGTCTCTGTCAACGCCTACTACATAGGACAAGCAAACCTACAACACACAATGAGAGTGCATTCATGCGCCCAGGCTAGCTTGGTCTCCTGACTTGATGAGCAAACTTGAGGTGAGACCTAAATGCTTGCGGTGAATGATGGTCATATGTAGTGCTCAGCCTTGTGCTCATATCTCTACCGAGTGTTATATGTCTAACATTCGACCTTGAATTCACTCTGTATTGAGCCATGGAAGGAAGGCGCAATCGAAGTCAAGGCAGGCGCACGGGCCAACCAAAAAGCACGCTAACACACCATGAACTTTTGAGGTGCACACTCACGACCTTCTACACCACCATCATCACGCCCTAACCTCCAACTAATCTCGCCCTCGTACACACGGGTCATTGCTTCGGCTCGCCTAGCTGCCTATCTTATCGATTGCGAAGGTGTATTACGCGCCCCTTTGCGCTGTTCATTGCGTGCCAGCCTCATACGACCCCCTCGATAAGAGCAGACACCACCCGCGCGACCCAAGCGCGGCCTACTCGTCGCAATGTCGGGCGCCACAGTGAAAGCAAAGAAGCAAGCAAACAAGAACGCCTACCGACGAGCAAAAAAGAAGGCACAGCGTACTGTAGGTAAGCTTCCTCATCATACGATGGCTCCCCGCTAACACCTGCGCAGGATACACCTTCAGAAGCCGGCGGCGCTGCGCGTGAGGACGAAACTCCTGCACCCGACAGCAACACCAATAACGATGCACAGGCGGTCAAGCCGATTGACTTCGACGCCGCTGACGATGTCGCGAACCCATACGACATTGACGACCCCCTTTACGAGCAGTTCAAAGACGTTTTCGAGAAGTTCAGAGAACCCACAGAAGAAGAGGTAGCAACCAAGGACGACGAAAAGCCCGAGATCTTCTACGACGATGATGACATACCCGACGACGAAGACGATGGGAAGCCAAAGTTGTCCAAGAAGCAAAAGAAACAAATGAACAAGTTGTCAGTTGCTCAGCTGAAGGCTTTGGTGCAGAAGCCCGAATTGGTAGAGTGGACGGATGTGTCATCGACCGACCCACAGCTGTTGATCGCGATCAAGGGCGCAAAGAACGTCATCCCTGTACCGACTCACTGGTCGCTCAAGCGCGAGTACCTGTCCTCGAAGCGTGGTATCGAGAAGCCGCCGTTCGCGCTACCGAAATTTATCCAGGAGACCGGTATTGCCGAGATGCGCGACGCTGTTCTCGAGAAGCAAGCAGAGATGACAATGAGGCAAAAGCAGCGAGAGCGTGTACAAGGAAAACTTGGGAAGCTCGACATTGATTACTCGAAACTTTATGATGCCTTCTTCAGACGGCAAACCAAGCCCGAGCTAACGCGTTATGGCGAGGTATACTATGAGGGCAAGGAATTTGAAACGAACTTGGTCAATCTGAAGCCTGGCGAACTGAGCGAGGAGCTGCGAGACGCACTCCAAATGATGCCGGGCCACCCGCCTCCGTGGCTTATCAACATGCAGCGCTTCGGCCCTCCACCTTCTTACCCCAACCTGCGCGTACCCGGTGTAAACGCTCCTATTCCCCCTGGCGCTGCCTGGGGATTCCAGCCTGGACAGTGGGGCAAAGCCCCTGCAGACGATCAAGGTAAGCCCTTGTTTGGCGGCGATCTTTATGGCACAAGTATTTTGGAAGAGCAACAGCAACCGACACACACTGGCGAACCCGTTGAGCGCAGTATCTGGGGTACTTTGAGAGCCGAGGGCGAGAGTGAAGACGAGGAGAGCGATGAAGAGGAGGAGGAAGATGATGATGAAGACGAGGGAGTTGAAGATGATGTCTCTGGCATTCAGACGTCTATGACTACAGCATCTGCTATGCCGTCAGAGGTGGGCGGCATGGAGAGTATCGGCGGGGAGTTTACGCTACGGAAACAACGCAAAGGGATTGAAACAGAAGAGCCTGGCGTCCCACGAAGCGCTGGTCAGGTTATTCCCGAGAAGAATATTTCGGCGACTGGTTTCTTTGGTGGCGAGCACGCTTACGATCTCGATGCCGCGCGACGAGACACGCTTGGACAGCAGCGGAAGAGGAAGGCTGGTGAGGTGGAGCTATCGGTGGACGTGGACCAGCTGGGTGAGAATGACAAGTTGGACAAGGAGGCTTTGAGGAGGGAGTACGAGTCAAGACAAAGAGCTGAAGCAGCGGGTCAGTGGCAGAGTATTGATCAAGACGATCTGGCAGACATGATCGCAAGCGAGTCAAGGAAGAGGGCGAAGCACGATGAGAAGAGGACGCGGAGATGAGTAAATGTGGGCGTTGGAAGTGTTTTAAAGAGGTGGACCTGTACAAAAGATTCTGGATTTGAAGATCAAAAAGCTCGGGCATTGAGCTGGCGTTCTGGGCATCATGAGCCACAGGGCCAGGGGTACAGCATTGAAGCGCGGCGTTACATGCGACGGATTGTGACCTGTCGCAGATGAAGATAATAAAGCTAAAGACATCCAACATTCGAGGACACAAATGGCAGACAGTGCAAGACTGCTAATGCATCAAGATGACAGGCGGAGAAGGAGTGCGCTTCGGCAGAGAAATCTTTTCATCAAGCGCAACAAGAATGTAATGCGTGGAGAGCGTTTACTGCAGGTGTGCAGCGAAGGAATGAATTATATGGTCGAGTGTCTATAAGAAGGCTCTGGTCGTCAAATGGAGCCAAGGGCGCTGATCAATGGCCTACAATTGACACTGCGCAGCATAGTCTCAATTGCTGGAAAATGCCCCAGACCTGCTGCGGAAGCACGAACTCGACTCGAGCTAGCATACGATACTGCAAGTTTGCTGTCGACAAGACATCGCGATGACAGGTCGTTCCGAGGCTGTATCGAAGTTCCATGGCTGATAGGACCTGGAGGATTCTAGCTCTCACTGGCGGCACGTGCAGGCTTGAACATCACTTTTTATCACTAACGCGCATGGTTTCAATCACTCACAAACCGCCCGCGCCACCATCCTACAAGCTCCATAGCACTCGACATTACTTACAATATATTCATTCGTGTAGCCGAATACGCCGCGAGCACCACCCGTCTGCCATCGCAGTCATGGATAGGAACCGTGAAAGGAGTAGGGATCGCGATCGAAGGTCTGTCCCGTCAAAAGTGTCTCAGAAGCATCAGAAGCACAACGCCCTCTTCTCGTGAGGGACGGCGACTTTACAGCCGCTGATTGTATCAAACAGGGACGATAGATACTCGAACACCTACCGACCGCGCTCCCCGCGACCTCGCTCTCCTCGCGGCGACAGTTACCGTGCCGGCCGTTCTCCGCCTCCTCGTCGTGCTTCGCCACCTCGTCGCGGCCTAGCATCTGCAGATACATACACTCCCGGTGGTCGCTCCTCGCGTCCTCGAAGCCGATCGCCTGCGTTCAGAAGACGGTCACGCAGTCCGCGCCGCGACGACAACTGGCGAGCTAGACCGCGATCGCCGCCTCGTCGAGGTTATTCGCCCAGAAGGGATGACGACAGAAGCTACAGGGCGCGGTCTCCACGACGCGATGCTTACGACTCATACACTCGATCTCCTCGACCACGCGAGAGGTCTCCACCGCCTAAGGAGCGCGATGTGTCGCCAGCAAGGAGCAGGGGAATGCGCTCACCTGTGCGCTCAAGTCGATACGAAGAACCGCGCTCGCGCATCAATAGGTACGCAGTGAAGATGGGCTCTCATTATCTAACGACTAACACGAAGTAGCCCTGCGCGCCGCTACTCGCCCGCCCGTGATACTCGGGATTATCGTCGGCGCTCACCCTCGCCGAGACGCGATCGACCGGACCCGTATACTGCAGACACTTGGAGAGCTCGTAGGTCCCCTTCGCCCGCCAAACCCACGTATACGTCCAACGATGCGTCTGGCAGGGAATCTGCAGCAACTTCGCGCAGATCGTCTCCACCTCCTATCCACCCCAGTCGAGCTGCCCTTGTAGACGACCGTTCCGCTAGAGAGGCACCGTCAGCGCCCAAGTCACCGTACCGTGAGCGAGACAGCGATCGTGGTCGAGACTACAACCGTGACCGTGAGCGGTCACCGCCACGCCGTCGAGAGTCTCCACCAACTGGTCCTCGTGGAGACAGGGACAGAGAATTTGCTCCTCCTACTGGACCCGCTGCATCATCTTACCGAAATGGCGACAGTAGTTTCTCACGAGCCCCACCGACCGGCCCATCCAGTCGCAGCTATCCCTCGCCTGCCATCTCACCACCAGCAGGACCCTCCAGTACTACCCCACAGCCACCAACATTTCCCCGCGGAAATAATCCCGTCCTCGCTGCGCCTACCAGGCCACGAGGAGGAGGACGTGGTGGCTTTCCCTACGAATCTGGTCGCGACTTTTCTGGCCCGCCATCGCGCCGCGGTTCATGGGGCGCCGGCCCACGAGGTGGCGGCTTCTACGGTGGCGGTGCTCCGTCTGGACCTCGCGGGTCTGGTAGCGGCCCTGCACCTTTTGCTCCGTCATTCCGCGGATCTAGCAATTCCACGGCAACGACGTATCCTCGTACTATGCGCTTTCGCGATCATCTTGCCGACTTGCCCAAGGAAATCCCAGGAGGTCAGAAGGCTCCTGAGGTATATGATAAGAGCAAGCTTTTGAAGCTAGAAGAGGAAGCGCGGAGGCTGAGGGAGCTGATTGACAAGAAGGAGGACGAGAAACGTCAGAAGCTAAGAGAATGGGACGGGCTTGAGAGAGATGCTAAGGCTGCTCAGGTCAGAGTTGACCTTGCGGACACTTCATTGAGAGACTTGGAAGGCGAGGGCGACATCTCGACTGCTTTCTAAGGAATAGCATTCAGTGTCGAAGGTCGAAAGTTGGAGCTAGGCAGAACGTTGCGAAGCAGGAATTTGCCCTTGGAGTAGGCTTTTGTCTATGATATGCCCAAGGTGCCCGGGAGATTTGCATTGCATCTAGAGCGTAAGTTTGGATTCAAAGGCGGCATAGTGTCTGGCGTTGGTGGTAAGCGGATTGAAGGCATGCATACATTTGGTAGCATTCGATAGATTCAAAGAAATAATCCTTTTCAATCTTGCAGGAGTCTTTATTGACGTTCCCTATACGTTTCACGACGTGATCATATCAGACCGAAGTGTCCAATTAGCTATGTGAGATGATGGAGTCATGCTGTCCCTGACCATGAATTGTCGATGAGTTTACTGTTGCGGACTACCGATTGGCTGTCTTCAACGTTCCCTGTTTCATTCGTTCCCCACCTTACGAAGTAGCTTTGACTCGCCGAAACTTTTCGAGCTCACAACTTCTCGACGCGCCACACCTTGACTTACCTTCTTGTGGTTGCAGACATGGCGGGCAGAAAGGCAAGACTGATCATTCTTGCGCGGCGCCCATGGCTAACCTGAGAGTAGGAGGGCGCAAAGCCAAAACCGAAAGCTCCTCCGCGAGGGGCGATGGCGAAAGTGCAACCACAAGCTGCCGCGCCGACAGCAGTACCGAAAGTAGACAATGAACCTGTGCCTATGGAAGTGGACGGCGGTGCTGTGCAGGCTTCAAGTGTAGCCCCCGACGACGGACCAGACCTTAACCCACAAGCCTCAACTGCGCCTGAGCAGTCGCGGAAACGAAAAGCACCGCTCACTCACGCCAAAGACGAGTTCGCTGCCCTGCTCGAGCCATTCTACTACGGCAAGCACCTGACGGACCCAATCGACACTGCGCGCGACAAGTGGAATCTACTACCAGCGTTTCTAAAGACAAAGGGATTGGTCAAGCAACATGTGGACTCGTACAACCACTTTGTGGATGTGGAGCTCAAGAAGATTATCAAGGCGAATCGATTCGTGCGCAGCGACTTCGACCCCAAGTTCCTTCTCGAGTACGCAGACATCCGCGTTTTGTCGCCAAATCGCCAGGAGGAAGACGACCTCGATCACCACCGCAGCACGATTACGCCGAACGAATGTCGCTTACGAGACATGACATATGCTGCGCCGATAGTGGTGGACATTGTATATACTAGAGGTAGCGCAAAGGTCAAGCGTACAGGCATCAAGATTGGCAGGATGCCGGTTATGCTGAAGAGCAACAAGTGCGTGCTGGCTGGCAAGAATGATCGCGAGATGTCGGTCATGGATGAGTGTCCGCTGGACCCAGGAGGCTACTTCATCACAAGAGGACAAGAGAAGGTCATCTTGGTGCAAGAGCAGCTGAACAAGAATCGAGTCATTGTCGAGAGCGCAAAGGGCATCATGCAGGCTAGCGTTACGAGTTCGACGCACGAACGAAGAACGAAGACTTACGTCATTCAGAAGAAGGGTCTCATGTTCTTGCGGCACAACACGTTGTCAGAGGAGGTCCCTATTGTTTTCGTATTCAAGGCGCTAGGTGTCCATTCGGACAAAGAAATTCTGCTCATGGTGGCCGGCGACGACAGTGCGTATCAAGACAGCTTTGCAATCAATTTCGAGGCATGTGCAAGAGAAGGAATACATACGCAAGAGAAGGCACTCGAGTACATCGGTCATCGCGTGAGGTTGGTCAAGAAGCCGCTTGGCACGTCGCGGATGCGGAATTATCATCTGGAGGCTATCGAGTGTTTGGCGAACGTCGTGCTTCCCCACGTGCCTGTCGACGGCACAAACTACCGACCTAAGGCCCTCTATGTCGCTCTCATGGCTCGAAGGGTGCTCATGGCCATGCAAGATCCTAAGCTAGTGGACGATCGCGATTATGTCGGTAATAAACGTCTCGAGTTGTCCGGCCAAATGCTATCACTGTTGTTCGAGGATCATTTCAAGCGCTTCAACCACGACTTCAAGCTGAGCATAGACAAAGTCCTGAAGAAGCAAAACCGAGCGCAGGAATTTGACGCCTTCTCACACTTTAGCGTACACAAGAACCACATCACCATGGGCATTGAGCGCGCTATCGCGACGGGCAATTGGAGCTTGAAGCGTTTCAAGATGGACCGAGCCGGAGTTACACACGTACTAAGCAGACTCAGCTACATTGCTGCGCTAGGAATGATGACCAGAATCAGTTCGCAGTTCGAAAAGACGCGAAAGGTGTCTGGTCCGCGTGCGCTGCAGCCATCACAATTTGGTATGCTGTGCACGTCTGATACTCCCGAAGGTGAAGCGTGTGGTCTAGTCAAGAATTTGGCCTTGATGACACACATCACTACCGAGGACGACGAGGATCCGGTTCGAAAGATCATCTTTCTGCTAGGCGCAGAGGATATATGCTCGCAGACTGGAGAGGAGATTCATGCTGAAGGTGTCTACAGCGTATGCTTGAATGGCACGCCCATTGCCGTCACAGACACACCGAAGCGGTTCCTCAACAGCTTCAGGAAATTACGCCGGATGGGTCGCATATCCGAATTCACCAGCATCCACATCAACCACGATTTCTGCGAAGTACATGTCGCGACAGATGAAGGTCGCATTTGTCGACCGATGATCATCGTAGAGAATCAGCGTTCGAAAGTCACAGCTCGATACTTGAAAGCCCTACGCAAAGGAACGTTGGAGTTCGAGGACTTTCTCACACGAGGTCTCGTAGAATATCTCGACACAAACGAGGAAAATGACACGAATATCGCTCTTTCAGAGAAGGACATCAATGTACACACTACACATCTCGAGATCGAACCTTTCACCATCCTCGGCGCCGTCGCTGGTCTCATTCCCTACCCGCATCACAATCAGTCACCGCGTAACACTTACCAATGCGCTATGGGTAAGCAAGCTATTGGCGCGATCGCCTACAACCAGTTCAGTCGCATCGACACCCTGCTCTATCTCATGGTCTATCCTCAACAGCCCATGGTCAAGACTCGCACTATTGAGCTCACCAAGTATGACAAGCTGCCTGCTGGCCAGAATGCGACAGTTGCTGTTATGTCATACTCTGGCTACGATATTGAGGACGCACTTATTCTCAACAAAGCGTCCTGCGACCGCGGCTTCGGACGATGTCAAGTCATGAAGAAGGTGTCGCATGCTCTCAAAACATATGCCAACGGTACCTCAGACCGTATCAACGCCGGCGCCCTCAAAGTCGAAGAACCCACCCACCAAGCTATCGGCCAAGACGGTATCGCACAGGTCGGCGCTCGCGTCAACCAAAGCGACGCCTTCCTCCTCAAAAGCATACCCCAAGACACTGCCGGCCCGCCCTCCAACATCTACAAAGACAAGCACGAAAAATACAAGCTCCCCGACTGCGCCTACATTGACAAAGTCTGCATCACCGAAAACGAAGCCGGCACAACCCTCATCAAGCTCCTCACCCGCCAAACCCGCCGCCCCGAACTGGGCGACAAATTCTCCTCACGCCACGGTCAAAAAGGCACCACAGGCCTCATCGTCAACCAAGAAGACATGCCCTTCAACGACCAAGGAATCTCCCCAGACATCATCATGAACCCGCACGGTTTCCCGTCACGCATGACCGTCGGCAAAATGATGGAACTCCTCTCCGGCAAAGCAGGCGTGCTCAACGGCACGCTCGAATACGGGACCGCGTTCGGCGGGTCGAAAGTCGAAGACATGGGCGACATACTCGTCCAAAACGGCTTCTCGTACACGGGCAAAGATTACCTAACGAGCGGGATTACGGGCGAAGCGCATCAGTTTTATACATTCTTTGGTCCGATATATTACCAGAAATTGAAACACATGGTCCAGGATAAAATGCACGCTCGAGCGCGTGGACCGAGGGCGATTCTGACGCGTCAACCGACGGAAGGAAGGGCGAGGGATGGTGGGTTGAGGTTGGGTGAGATGGAGCGCGATTGCCTGATTGCGTATGGGGCGAGTCAGTTGTTGCTTGAGCGCTTGATGATAAGTAGTGATGCGCATGATGTGGATGTTTGTGAGAAATGTAAGTCGAGCGTAAGCCCTTCTGTTTACTTTTATGCTAATACATGGGATAGGCGGACAGATGGGATATTCGGGTTACTGCAAGCTGTGCGAGTCGGAGAAAGCTGTGAGAAGGATTACGATGCCGTATGCGGCGAAACTGCTGATTCAGGAGCTGGGGAGTATGAATGTCAAGGTTACGATTGGGTTGGAGGATGAGTTTCCGCGCGAGACATGAAGGGTTGGGGGAAAGTTTATGCATCACTGGCGCTACAGTGGGATTGCATAGCGAGGCGTATGTGGGTGGTTATCTTGATTTTTGAATGCATGCATGGCGGTGACGCCAGCGGGTATCACAGTGAATCTATCTACTTCTTGCCATCTCGTCCGTCCACCTCTCAACAATCTCTTCATCCTCGACCAGCCCTCTTGCTCATTTCGGCCGCCCCTTAGTCGACCTCCGACTCCAAGTCCTCAGCCAGCTCAGCAATTCGCGACTTGGCCGTTCTGAAAGCTGCCAAAACCATGGCCCGAGGGCGAATATTAATGCGATACTGTTGGCAGGTTCGAACTGTCGTGCTATCTGCAGCCACAGTTCCACAGGCATCCTTGCCGCGGCCGATGGGTGGTTTACTCTGATGGCCGGGATGTGTACTTCGCGTATAATACGATCCAGGATGGTGGGTGTCAGCTCGGGTACTAATCTATGGCGCAGAAGAGTCGGATAGATGACTAGAGCGAGGTTCATAAAATGCTCGAGGCCGACATGTTCGTAAAGCATGAGCAACAGCTCGGCGGGTAGACCGTCGAAAGGCGAACATCGGCGTGGAGGTCCGGGAGGTAGCGGAGGCTGTGGAGTCGGCGGCGGGGGTGGTGGAGGTGAAGGTGGTGGCGCTCCAGGAGCGGACATGTTGAATCAAGCCGCAAGCGAGTGTGCTAAAGTCACACAGTAATGAGTTCCGTCAGTCAGTATGCGGCTTGGCAGGAGGCTCTGCAACGGTATAGAGCAGCCAGCGGTAGATGTATCCAGAGAGAAACCAAGCTCCTACAGCAACAGCTGTCAAGTATATAGCAAACAAGCCTAGCGATTGTGGTAGAATGTTCAGAACGCATGGATCGAGAACTGGCAAGTGATTAGTCTGAGTCCTTTGCAGCTTGTTCCATGACATACTGATATCCACATCAACGAGCTCAGGATGTTCCATCAACGTGCGATTGGTCGAGTAGTAGGACGCTGCAGCCTGTATGCGCAGGAACAGTACCGAGTGAGCCGCCGGTGGAGTGACGTTATCGTGAGCGCCGAGGAATCCGTCGTCCTTCTCGTGGAGCTGTTCGCTGTAGTATGCGAGTGATGATATTAGGTCCGGAGTATCGAACACGTCTTGGACTAAGTAGGTGTCGAGCCAGAAGTCTGTGGGTTGCTGAAGGATGTGAGCGATTGTTCACATCGAGGACAATCACGAGGCAGCAATCGCCACGCGAGACGTTCAAGAGGTAAGGGTGATAGACTCACGGTGGCGGGCCAGCAAATGCGGACTTCGTACCTCCTCCCCTCCTCCAGGTCTTGCAGAAGGTACCACGACTCAAGACCGCGGGGCGCCGACTTGGAGGAAAACCGCACGGGAAGCTGCGTAGGCAAGATGGTATGCGAGGGTGACAGCACGTGCAGACGGAGGTCGTCTAAGCTGGGTCGGACATTGGGAAGGAATACAGGGCTGGGACCGAGAAAGATGGTCTTCTCGACGTTGGCCTTCACCGTCCAGACTTGTGTGACGATGCAGAGCAGGCCAGCCAGGACGCGCATGTTTGGCGTGCAGCGGTGGTAGCCGGTGAAGGATCAGGTGAAAGCAGCGTCATTCTCACGTGGGCCAGGATGATCCCATTGGGCAATTGGAGCGTCTGTTTGTTCCGTTCCTTGGTGGTTGTGATGTCGTCGTACTTGGTGGTAGGCAGCTGCGTTCGAGCATTCGAGCTGTGGCACGGACCTCGCGCTTGCCTTAGCGCAAAAGTTCGTCAAAACATGTCCCCGCGACTACAAGTCAACATCCGCTCCACCACACCCGTAGCACCACCACCACTGCGACCCCGACACCCAGCGCCCATTCAGATACCCCAATTTCTACTCTTCTAGTCCCGCAGCCATGAGAGAAGTCATCTCCCTCAACGGTATGTCACGCTTGCCCACGCCGAGGTGTCCTGACCGCCTTTGGTGGGCCATCCCTGTATATTTGTTGATACTGACTTTGTACGCGTCTAGTCGGCCAGGCCGGTTGCCAGATCGCCAACTCGTGCTGGGAGGTACGTGACGCCCCAAGACAGGCTCTGCACCCCTCCAATCCGCTCGCAAAGCAAATAGGAGGGGGCAATAGCAGGTGCCTGACCGCCTGTGCGCGAATTTACTAACACGGCCCACAGCTCTACTGCCTCGAGCACGGTATCCAGCCTGACGGCTATTTGACTGAGGAGCGCAAGGCCAAGGACGACGACCATGGTTTCAGCACCTTCTTCTCCGAGACTGGTGCGTCGAAACGATATCTCGACATCTCCACACACCGCTAATACCCCACAGGCCAGGGCAAGTACGTGCCGCGAACCATCTATGCCGATTTGGAGCCCAACGTCGTCGACGAGGTCCGCACCGGCCCCTACCGCTCCCTCTTCCACCCCGAGCACATGATCACCGGCAAGGAGGATGCCTCAAACAACTATGCCCGTGGTCACTACACAGTGGGCAAGGAGCTCATTGACCAGGTCCTCGACAAGGTCCGCCGCGTTGCCGACAACTGCTCGGGTCTGCAAGGTTTCCTCGTTTTCCACTCCTTCGGCGGTGGAACCGGTTCCGGATTCGGTGCTCTGTTGATGGAGCGTCTGTCCGTCGACTATGGCAAGAAGTGCAAGCTCGAGTTCTGTGTCTACCCTGCACCGCAGGTCGCCACCTCGGTCGTCGAGCCGTACAACTCAATCCTCACCACACACACCACCCTCGAACACTCTGACTGCTCCTTCATGGTCGACAACGAGGCCATCTATGACATCTGCCGAAGGAATCTTGGCATTGAGCGCCCCAACTACGAGAACCTGAATCGTCTCATTGCTCAGGGTACGACTTCCGGTCCAATCGTGCACATGCTTGCTGACAAATGTAGTCGTCTCTTCCATCACTGCCTCGCTTCGATTTGACGGATCCCTGAACGTCGACCTGAACGAGTTTCAGACCAACTTGGTCCCCTACCCCCGTATCCACTTCCCTCTCGTCGCTTATGCGCCCGTTGTGTCGGCCGCCAAGGCAGCCCACGAGGCCAACTCGGTCATGGAAATCACCAACGCCTGCTTCGAGCCCAACAACCAGATGGTCAAGTGCGATCCTCGCAATGGAAAGTACATGGCTACCTGCCTGCTGTACCGTGGTGACGTCGTCCCCAAGGACACCCACGCCGCCATTGCTCACCTCAAGACGAAGCGCACTGTGCAATTCGTCGACTGGTGCCCTACCGGCTTCAAGATTGGTATCTGCTACCAGCCACCCCAGAACGTCCCCAACGGTGATCTCGCCTCCGTCAACCGTGCCGTGTGCATGCTGTCCAACACCACCGCCATTAGTGAGGCCTGGTCTGCCCTGTCGCACAAGTTCGACCTCATGTACTCCAAGCGTGCTTTCGTCCATTGGTATGTCGGTGAGGGTATGGAGGAGGGTGAATTCTCCGAGGCTCGCGAAGATCTCGCTGCCCTGGAGCGCGACTACGAGGAGGTGGCTGCCGATAGTCTCGGCGATGAGGAGGGTGTTGAGGCTGAGTACTAGACGTCTTTTGTGCTGTGCACGTTGGCGTGGGGAAAAGCAGATCGGATCAGCATTGTTGATTGGTGTGTTCTTGTTCGAAGCTACGCTTTTGATGGGGACATGTATCTCTTGGCGATAATGAGCGATGGAGTTTTGGGACGGATTGCCGTGCGTTCTATGTTACTACACTTTAGTAATAGCCTATAAATTGACTTGAGGCTTGTATTCACACTTGATATCTACTTCCCAGATGACTGTGAATATGATGGTTGCTAATCTTAGGACACAAGAATCGATGACGACTGATACAAAATTGACTTCAACCACGTCTCGGGGTGGACGTATGCAAAACCTGAAAACGGAAGCGCCGTAGGAAAACCCTGATCAAGTAAGAAGAGACAAAAACAGTTTCCGATATCCAAAACGCTATGCTACCCAACATGCAAACATCATTACATCCATCAACCTTGCCTTGACTCATGACCAACCTTTCCACCTAGAGCCCACTCACTCAAAACTCCTCGCCCTCCTCCCCAGCGCCCTCCCCCAGCGCCCTCCTCTCCGCCAACTCCCTAATCTTCTCCCCCAACACATCCCTCCCATACCTCTCGGCCACCTTACCCGCCAACTCGAGCATTTTGCCATTCGCATCGCGCATCAGGCCGACAATTTCCAGCGCCTTCATGCCATGGTCTTCACCTGCTAGACACTCTAGACCCAGGAGTTGGAGCAGGGCGCGATCGATTGCTACTTCGAGGGTGGATAGGGTTTGTTGTTGGGAGGGGGTGGGGCGGGTGTGGTTTAGGGTGTGGGAGAGTTGGGTGTGCAGGGTGGAGGAGAGGATGTATGTTTGTTCGTGTTGTTGGTGGGGATTTTCATTCTTATTTTTTGCTTCTTCGTCGTCGATTTCGTCGTCAGGATCGTGCTCTGCGGCCGAGGACTTGCGCTTTTCAATGGCACTTGAAAGAGGGATTTCAAAGCCGAATTCAGTTAAATGTGGGATCGGTGCAGATGGGTACTTTTCTTTGCCCTTGATGATCATGCAGTGGAATTTGGTGTCCACGCCGTCGGATGCGACGCCTACGGGCCAGTAGGATTCTTCTTTTCCGCCGGAGGCGAGGCGCGAGAGGCACTTCGTGTCGAGCATGGGTACCCAGCGGGCCTGACCTGTTGTGCGCCAGCCGAGACAGGTGAGGAGGACGCCCGAGGAGTCGTAGATGTAGGGATCGCCTTCGGAGGAGAAGAAGACGGAGGTGAGTTGTGTGTTTGGTGGGAGGGCCAGGATGTCCGAGTCTTGGTAAATGGTGTCGTGTTTGATGTTTTCGATTGTGTAGAGCAGTTGGGTGCTCAGGTCGGATTGGATGGGACCGTTACCGATGGTGAGGATGTAGTCGCGCCATGCTGCGCATGTTACTGCCGGTGAGGACTTTTGGCGGTAAACGCGAATTGGCAGGCCAAAGAGGGAGTAGATGCGGACGTAGTTTGCGGATGTTGTCACGCAGACATAACTGTTAGTGAGCGCGATCGCCGTCACAGACTCGCCGACTGGCAGGTTGGTCCGCCAATCTGTGCGATTCGTCCAAGTCTCGTGTGGTCGGTAGTATATCATTGCTGCGTTGCCTTCGCCGGTACTATTTGGTTGACATGCGAAGAGCGTTCCATTCTCGTTCAGGCATGCTTTGTCATACAGAAAGATGTCGGTAAAGTGGAAGTTGCGGAATGTGTGCTCATCGTAGAATCTTACAGAGACGGTATGGTGGTGTCCTTCCTGCGAAACGGTCTCGACGTAACCGGTAAGTGAACAGCAAAGTAGTCTTCGACTTCCACGCCACGGTGTTGCACCCGGTTGGAAAGGCTCATGGCTTTGTGGACGGAAAAGAGCGCTGCTGGTGGCGCGTCGTTTGAAAACAGGCTCGACACCATTAGCATGAGGGTTCGGCCGCTTGCCGTAGCCATTGACTGTAGGCGCATAGCCGGCGCCGTCGTCGTCGACCACAAAGTCATTCATCTCCTCGTCAACATCCTCGTCGGCCTCGTCGTCTCTGAAGTCTGGTCCGAGCAGATCATCGAGCGAATCCGGGGTGCCATCTCTTTGCCTCGGCCGTCGGTCTGGCAGTGTCATCTTCGTGCCATTTGGGATTTTCTGTGGCGCAGGTGCAACACCTGCGCGGCCTTCTGACGGGTCGTGAAAGAACGGTGCAGATACTGTCAACTTCTGCAGGAAAGGCAGATGATCCTCGGGCACGATGTCGGTATGAATGAAGAGTTCGCCTTCGTTGTTCGTGTACGACAAGATGTTCTCGGTTGGATGCCATGCCATGGCAAGAATTGTAGCCTTCACGTCGTCGAATTTCTTCAGCAGCTTCTGGGTCTTGGTTTCCCAGAGATTGAGGCTCAAGTCGCTTGATGTCGTAGCCAGAAGCGCGCCATTCGGTGACCAGGCTGCTGCTGTAATGTCTGCAGAGTGACCTGTCTTGAACACTCGCTGTCGCTCCCAGTCGATCGTTGACATCACCTGCATGTCGCGCAATGCCGTGGGCGTAGCAAAGGCGCGGCCATCAGGATGCCATATGACTCTTGCACTTGACTCTGCATCAGCCTCCAGGCTCTTGATCATGCCATCCACCTTTTTGACCATCTCAGCCTCATCCTCCTCGAGCAAGTACATGTATATGTTGCCATCGGTGCAGGAGACTGCGAGCTGCTTGCCAGTCTTGTCGAAGGAAACGTGTTTGACGGCTCGGGGCTGGTCGCGCAATGTCCGGCGCTGTCGGGTGTTCTTGATGTTTATGACGTTGACGACAAGTTCACTGAGATGGTCAGCTCTTAACCAGAGTGGAGTGCAGTCTCGAGACATACTCGCTCGCAACGGCAATCCAATTTCCATCTGGACTCAGGGCCACATCCCGTATTGGCAGTGTTGTTCTGTCCAATATCTCTTCGAATTTATTGCCGTCCAGTGTATATTTGCTGACTGTGCCATCCTCCGAGCCGGTGATGAAGAAGCCATTCTATACAAAATCTCAGTAGTCTTTACCGCGGAAGAGCTGATATACGTACGCCTGCTACGATCGCAGTGTTGTCTTCCTGGCAATTGTCTACTGTGACTGGCTCATCGTCGGATCCAGTGCTGAAGATGCGGCAGTAGTTGTCGACTCCAGCTGTTATGAGTTTCTTCCCATTCGGCGTGTAAGCAAGGTATGTTGCGCCAGGGGCATCTGAGGATCCAATCAGCTTTTCGACAGTGCATATGAAGTAGAGGTGCACCTACGAGCCTGTCGACCCTGCATTCTCGCCATGTCGAAGTTGTGCTATCTGCTCTACGAGAGTCGGTGGAGCGCGTGTTTGGAAGACGCGCCGACGCGTAAAGTGATGCCGCTAAATTAGCGCGTAGCTTCCCCACATCGCAGCCTTGTACTCTACGTTGACTTCATACCTCTTTTGTTGACCAACCTCCATTCTAGACTAACCACATTATGACTATGCGCGCGTATTATCAATCTCTTCGTCAATGGTTGCATGATACGATGGCTTCGCAACTTGATCTGAAATGCCGACGTTTTCTTAATTAAAGGCTACGCAAAGAAAATGTGTCTTCAAAAGCAGCCGCGCAATTAATTAGAGACAGTTTCACATCTCTGAAACGCCATAGCGTTCATGTCAATCGATACAGGTCGATAATGGCAGATTGTAAGCCTGTAATTACCGCGGTGAGAGAAACTTGTGCTGGTCTCGGGCGCACTAGCTCCCGACGACGCAAAGTGAGAGATGATAACTCACACGCTCTCTCCAGGGTCGATCATTCCAAATTATAGCATCAACCTATCGCTCAACTTTTAGTTATTCCTTCTGCTCTTCTACACCATGAAAGCTGCACAAGGAATCGCATACTTCGAAACTCTTCCAATGGAGCTACAGGTCAATGTCTTCGCCTTCATTCGAACGAGAGCCGACAAAGCTGCTGTTTGTGTCGTCAGTAGGCTTTGGAAAGCTCTGATGGCGCCGTTACTTTGGAGATCTTTTGCTTCGAGCTTCTTTACGAAACCTGGGTGGAGCTTGACAGTACTGTTGCAACCTAGCAGTAGCATTCTTCCTCATATTCACAGGATACAAGTACGATTCCTCTCTTTTGGCAAAGCTACGAACAACCCATGCGACCATACGACCGAGACCATCGTCAAGCACCTCATCTCAGCGCTTCCAAGGAACTCTTTACGTCAATTCTCAGCTGGTAGGATGATGTCGCCATCTTTTGTCTTGCATCTATTGCAGGTACAGCCCCAATTGCGTAAGCTGCACACTCGGATAAGCAGTCCCAATCCCCTTGAAGCCAGCGAACTTGCATCTGTAGGCCAGGCCACGTGGCTGGCCTCCATTATGCAAAATATCGAGCGTTTAGCGGTATTTGTAGACGAGGGTGCCGCATCGTCATGTGCTGACTGGCGATTCATCCTGGAAAACTCGAAAGAGCTGGGAGTCCTGCAGTTTCGAGGTCTTCGCAGCAATATGTCTATAGAGCTCACCGCGCGCGGGATTCTTGGCAACCGCGACTCCGAGGGAGAACCGCTCTCAAAGCTCTCACGGTTGCGTAGGCTACATATTACGGGGTTCAATCTTGCGATGGCTCCGAACACCGTGTTCAAAAGTGTCGACTTTTCGACGCTCACGGACCTGCGATTGCTCCGCTGCAAGCAGCCTGTACTATTCCTACAGGATCTTGCTACTTACTACTCGCAAAACAAAGGGCCGAGTGACCTGGAAACAGCGAACGTGTGGCGTCTCCGGTGGGGAAACATCAACTTCGCCGATCAGCAAGTGCGGAAAAATACACCACGATCTAATTTTCAATTGATCAAGCTTGCGCTACTGAAGTCCTGCTGACAAGGTCCAGACCTTTCACTCACCCACGTTCAAAAATTGGCATCCTCTCCAGCGGGCAGTCAACCGTGACTGTGGCGCCGCCATTCCAAGTCTTGTCGCCCCTGAATGCTTTCCATTGACCCCCGCCTGATATCTGTGGCAAATACGCACTCATCTGGGTCTTGCCTTCTTGCAAGACTGGACAGCACAAGTACTTGTCACCATACATGTCCCCGCCGATGATGGGCTTGAATTCGCGTGCTTCGACTTCAAGAGCGCTGCATTTGGGATCTGTAACATCCCGACGATTGCGCGCGTACTCCTCGAGAAGTATCTTGCCTTTCGTGTTCCAAATCGTCAATTTGCCGCGCTTCGTGACGACGGCTTTGATCTTTCCATTGATCAGAGTAGCACTCTCATGGCTGATCTCGACTTGCGCCTCCGTCTTTGCTGGTTCTAACAGTGCCCAATTCTCAACCGGCATCGAGCTCGTTTTGGTTGAGCGGACACGAACGGCATTGCGACCCCAAGCTTCGACCCATAGTTGCTCCGCGTCGTATGCATACACGTTGCGACCATCTTGATTCGATAGCATGGCGTCTGAGCACGGTTTTCGAAGCGTTGCTCTCACGGATTTCGAGGTGAAGCTGGATATGTGAAGGGACAGCAACTGCGGGACGAGAAAAAGAGGGAAGGAACAACGAAGCACAACCTCACCCAAGTCCTACCTGCCGCGACCCATGAGTCCTCACGCCGACCCATAGTTTTTCGACGACATGATCATGTCGCCAACGCTCCGTTCCGTATCAAGACATGAGATCACTGTTCTCCACCGGAGCGCCGCGCTACCCCGCTCGTATTTCCACCGGAGCTTCACGTCTGCATACCACAAGCACCATCGCTCCAATATTTCTCTGTATGGACTTTACGCGTGTGAACACAGTCCATGCGGCGCATGACATATGTTCATATAGGCATTGACGCGCATGTGTATCTTGGCAGACATGCAGACCATCACTTTTGTGCTGAGTGAGTGAGGGAGCCGCCTACTTGGACCTGCGAGAGACGGCTCGCAGCGACATCAAAATGCTTGGTCGCGATGAAGCTGTTCTACATCTAGCCAAGACGTGCTAACACGTCGTTGACGTAAGTCGTCCTCGGTAAGCACAATTGCCGATGGGAATTCTTGCCTACACTTTTTCCCATCATCTTTGTGAGCGCCGGTAAATCTTCTCTTCAGCAAAGGCTATCTGCTACTGAGGATTTCTGTTTGATGGCAGATCGAAATCGCGGTTTCATGAATCTTTTCATGGAAAAATGGAGTCGACAACTTCATCAGACATATGTTCTGGCCTTATGTCACACCGGCTTGAGGGTGAGATCCCACAGAAGGAAGTGAAGGAGATCTATCTGGTGTCGTCATGGCTGTCTATTACTGCAGTGGAGGTGAGTGTTATGGACGCACGGGCCCGTAACGCAACAAACGGGCACGAATCCGCACGAAAACTTTCTCTACCTCTCGCCCTCACTCTTTCAAGCACCTAGAGCACGACACAGCGACGCCAAAAACGAGCGCTCACAATGGCGGCATTCTTGAGCCTCCCAATTGAGATGAAGGAGAACGTATTCGCCTTCATTCGCCAAATGCCACGCATGACAACCATTTGTTTGGCCTGGCGCGAGTGGAGGAAATTGATGGCATCGAAATTGTGAGGAAAATATATACTCGACTTTCCGAATCACGTCAACGCGAATCCTAGGTATCTTGCTGAGTCCACAGAACGGAATACTGCCCCACGTCCACAGGATCCATATCAGACGCGGAGTTCAAGGCCACGGAATGCCATGCGACAAAGATGTCGAAACAGTGGTGCAATTTCTGATAGGAGCCCTTCCCAGAAATAACCTGGTCATGTTTAGTTCAGAACTGGCATTGCGCACTTCTTTCGTCCTGAATCTTGTACAATGTCATCAGACTTTGAGGACCTTGAACGTGCAAATACGAAGCGCGGACAGCCGCTCACCTCCAGGCTTGACGACTATCGCGGACGCAGAGTGGATCTCGCCGTTGCTAGACAACATCACGACGCTATCTATATGGCTTGGAACCAACGGGTCTTTCCATCGCAGCAGCAACTTTCTGATTCGGTCCGCTCCCAAGCTGAGAGAGCTCACGTTGAAAGGCGGTGAGCGGGTTGCACCTTTCGTGCATAGAGATCGTCTCCTGAGTCCATTTGGTCACGTTAACCTAGGAGACCCTCAGACGCTACGGTTATCTCGCTTAGCCCTCGTTGCGATTGACTTTACCGAACACACTACTACTCTCGTAAAGTACTTGGATATGTCCTACCTGCAAAATCACCGCATCATACGCTGTCGGTCCATACTTCACCTTCTTGCTGCCCTAGCAACACAGCTCACTGACGCGTCCTGCGACTTGAGATCATTTGACGTATGTCCTACGCGGGTGCCGACAGCCGATGAGGAGTTGGTATGCGCAATTGAAGGCCTCATAGAGAACGCACATGGGCTAAGGAACACATGGGTGGACGTTGGCAAAGGGCGATTGACGGGTCCTTCACCCATCCAACAACACGGTGCGTCCTTGCGAAACCTAGCGCTTTGCAAGGCACAAGATTCGGACATGCTGCACATATGTGCGATGGACTTGACTTCGATGCTTGAAGCATCACCACTTCTCAAAGGCCTCGCTTTGAACCTCGGCCCTGTCGACCTAGGAGACATCAAAGACCTCAGCATTGAGTTCGATCTTGATAGCCCTGATGGTACCGCCACATGCAAGACCAACTTCGTAGCCACGCTGGTGAGCCACTTAATTCCCTCTGCATACGCATCATATACTGACTTCTGACAAGGACGCTATCGCGAGCCACCATCGCCTTCAGGCGTTGCGCATGCTGACTCTACCTATCATCGATTACGGCTATGCGACAAATCCTACGGCCTCCAATGGTACAGCCATTGAGGACAGCCATGTCTACATGACACAGATTACCATGCTCAATTTTGCAACCGAGATCTTCCGGTACCTTTATAAGCGCGGCTCCACGATCAAGTACTTGGCTGTTGCACCGGCGTGCATTCATGAATTCACACGCCCAAAGAAGGATGAGAATGGTCACCAGTGGCCATGGTACTACTACGTACGATCCCGTACTGTCGACGTACGGGGTATGCAAGAAGTGGTGGCGTTGCCGGCGACCTATCTGCGCGAAGAAATGCCTGTCGACGCGCAAATTCTTTTTCATCCATTCTAACATGGTGGTCGGCAAAGATGTGCTCATGGCAGACCAGGACGAAACGTTAAGAGGAATTGGAGTGGATTAAAGATGTGGCCGAGTCATTCTCGGTGCTGAGACAGCTCTAAGATGCTGATCTCGAGATTGCGCAATGAAGCCGGCCCTGTAGTTAGGTTTCTGGCAAGGCTGTGGAGTAAAGGTTGAAGGTCGTGACAATCTTCAATCGTGAGATCAGCCAACTTCGTAATGTCGATATAGTCAGTGAGTAAGCAATAGTTATTGCCTAGAATTAGGCGCGACAGCTCTAACTCCTTGAGACTGATCTTGTCTCTGCCGTGACCCATTTCCGGAAATGTCAGCAAGCTGATGTCAGCGGAGTTCCTTGGTCCATCGGGACCTAAAGATTCCATGCCGAGACCAACGAGTAGTTTGGACAGCCTTGGGGTGTGCTGAAATAGAGGTGCGTAGCTCTAGAAAACTTTTACCATATGTACAGCGTCCTTGACCAGCCAACCAGCAATGTCGTTTACTTGCGTCAGGTATGGCACCACTGCAGCTGGGATCAAAATGTCCTGCTGCAAATAAAGACTGACTGCTTTAAGTTCTCGGTGCTCTTGGAACAGAGTTTGAATCATGTCGCTGTCAAGGTGATCAAACATATAGACAGCGTCTGACTTGTCCCGCGGTAGTGCCGTCAAGAACAGTGTGAGTACGTGTCTCTGTTCTTCGGCCATCGTGGTCATGTCTGAACATCGATCTATCGTAACTCGCCGCACGTGTACAAGCACATTTTTGTTGGCTTTGATGATTGTGTTGATCATCTCCGTGTCCTCGCAGCAAAACTCTGATTCAAGATGAGACCATAGCTCGGGTACTATCAGATCTCTGAGTTTGCGATTGACGAGGCACAATTGCTGCTTGTCACACTTGACTCGAATCTACAACAGTTCAGCAGGAGTTCGAGCAACGCGAAGGACTTCCTACGTGACTTACGTATGCGAAAGTGTTGCGCACCAATTCGGGTGGCAGGTCTTTGAGGCGAGTCATTGTTGGGGAGTCGAAGCTTGAGGTGATGTCAGTGAGAGTGCGGACGAGGGACGAGGGATCAGGGTTCGTGTCTAGCTTGCCACGTGAGTTTACTTTCAGACATCATTCGCGTCAGTCAGTCATGCAGACATACGCGAAAGGCTTTGCAATAGGTAACATTATTAAAAATTGTAGCAAAGATGTGTGATCGCAGGTCATGTTCTCGTGGGGCTTTCAGAAAGTTTATCGGAAGTCGCACAGTCGCTGCAGATACATGAACGCCTTATCTACGGCGTAAACGACCCGTCGCGTGTAGTGAGCAGCCCACGAAGAATGTATAATACTCTGTCAAGCACTCGACTTAATATCACGTTCCACACGGGAGGAATCAGTAGCCACTCGGCTGCGTACATGAGCTTGAAGGCCCAACTCGGTGGGTGCAATGGTATTAGTCTACATCCTGCTATGCATCAATGAGCGTAATTCCTCGTCTGCTATTTTGTGCTCCAATGCTCACACCGATCATACAACATCTCAAGCCATGCTGACAAGCAGCATCATATGAGCGGACGCCCTCTCGTCCATCGTCTAATGAGCGAATCGGAAATCCAGCCTCTTGTTACCCTTGTCGGTTGTTGTCGCAAGGTAATGTTGCTTCTCTTCCTGCGACATGGCATTCCACTTCTTCTCCCTGTTTGCATTGACACGAATGTAGAACAACTTCGCGCCGATGAACACAAACATGTTGTAAACGCAAATGCCAATGAGCACGCGATTACCGCGGCGGTACAGGGGCTTGTCGTCATTGCGGTAGATCTTAGCTCGTTAGTACTCATGCTATGCCGAAGCTCGAAGAAGCGACTCACATTTGAGGCAACGATTGAGCTAGCCTGAACACTCATGTTGTAAAGCGCCGAGGCCACAGTACGAGTTCGCACGGTTCCCGCATTGCGCGAACCGAGTGCAACGAGAATTGCATGCATGTAGGGATGACCCACAAGCAGAGAGCATAATGCCCACTTCACCCAAGGCCCGGTAGACTTTGGCAGCACGGCCAGAGAGACTAGTAGCGGTAGTGCCCAGATTTGACTCATCATTGCTGTGATGAACCGCTCGTTCCACCTCTCACTCAGCCAGGTCCAGAAGAGGAGCTGGAAGATGAAGAGGACGTAGGCTGGGATGGTAAGCAAGTTCGTCTCAAAGGTGTGAAAGCCAACCGAACGGAGCTGAAGCGTAAGATAGGCTTGCATCGGATTGTTGGGGATCAGCCATGACAGCCCGACCAAGTACAAAGGCCACATGTGGTAGTCTAGCAAGCAGCGCCAGATGGCTTTGAGGGACAGAGCCTGACGATTGTGCATATCACCTGCGCAAAGGATCAGTATAAGCGTGGATGGTGCTGGAGCACCGGAGGTACCTTTAGATGGGTCGTCGCGCAGGACACGGTTGACCATGATCTTCTCTTCGTGCTCATTGAACCAGCCATCCTTGCCGCGGAACTTGCTGGCCGTCTGCGTAGGTGACGGAGGCAGATAGAAATACGACACAATAGCGATGAGGCCAGTCACAGCGCCTTCAATGGCGAAGAGCCAGCGCTATAATGCCCCGTTAGACAGGATTCACGAATGTGATGCTGTGCACATACCCATCCTTCCAGCCCATGGTGACCCCGTAGCCTCAAGATGCCAAATGCGAGGAAAGCAGCGACAATGTTTGTGCCCTGATAGGAAACCCAGAAGAAGCTGAGACGCTTAGGAAGCTCGGTGCCCGTGTACCAGTAGCTGAGATACAGGATGTTATCAGGCTGTATCTCAATTAGCTTGACTTGTGATTTATGGTGCAATAGACATACGATAAAACCACCTTCAATCAGACCTAGTAGGGCACGGCAGGTATAGAATGAACTACGGCCGGTCAAGAGTGACTGCATTGCTGCAACTAGACTCCAAGCAAGCATCTGTATGGGAATCCATCGATCTGGCCCGAGCTTCTTCGAAATGAGCTGAGACGGCAGTTCAGCGCAGAGGAATGAGATGTAGAAGATCGCTGCAATATATTAGCGATTTTCGGCTTCGGTGAGCAAGAATTCACGTACTTTGTCCGTAGTTGTAATCATTCGTTGAAAGTTTAAGGTCATTCAGCATCTACAGGTCGTGATGTCAGGAGATCCGTCATGACAGCTCAATACGATGCAGTTTGTTGCGAAGCACTTACATTATCAGACAAAGCCTGCGAGATGTTGCCTCGATCGAGCTGCAATGCAAAGAACATCAAGCAGACCCACGTGCAGATTCGCTTATCGATCTAAACCACAATAAGTCAGTGAGGTCGCGATGCCGACAGGTAGCTCAATCGAATACCTTGCGGACCACTTTTCGCTCCTCGGTCGGCTCCCACTCGAATTCAGGGTCGTAACGGTGGATTCCTTCATACTTGGCGATCGGTTTGTAAAGTTCGTTGTCGACGCCACTGGAGATGAAGGTCGTGCCAGCTTTAGTGTGGCGAGACTTTTCCTCATACTGATCTTGAGGTGCCTTTCGCTCGAACGAGAAGCGAGATGGAGCGTCCATAACGGGCAGATAGCCGAAAGAGATAGGGTATACTAAGACAGATCGATACTCTTCTTGATGAGCACGCTCACCCTGACCATATATCTATCTCGGAGACGTACCCCGGAGATGTTTCGCGTAGACTGATAGATAGTCGTCTCTTTCATGATGACCACTTTCAAGCCTCAATTGACGAAATACAGCGATTGTTGCTAGAACCTATGATTATCGAATAGCAGTAGTCTCCTCGATCGTAGAAGATCGTGCTGGACGAGCGAGAACTTTGCCCAAGCAGCCTGGGAGGAGCCACAAGTATGCTTCATCCCCAAGCGACAGCTTAGCTCACAGCCACTTCGTCAAAAGTTCGTCTGCGGCTTCAGCTCCGATGGTCTGGACGTCGGGACATTTGAGGTTCCAAGTTTAGTTGTCAAGGTCGAGACCACTATTTGGGAATGACGTGCGAGGTACCTAGATTGGCGCAATGCAACACCAAGTACAAGCGAATTTACCCACACTATCGCGGCATCGCAAACCACAATTGGCTGAATCAAATCGTCTTGCAATGCAAGATCGAGCGTGGGGTACCCTTCTTGGTCGAATCCCAATCTTGTTGGTTCGATGGCGCCCACGTGTGCTCCGACATAGGACCCAAAATGTGTGAATCTGGGGATGATGCTCGATGGGGCTTTTGTTGCATCATTTTCAGACTATCGGATTGGGTCGAGGCCAGCTCCAGGACTGACAATTGTCGTATATCGTGGCGTTGCGGGTGCCCCAGAGAGCAGTGATTGTGCGGATTTTGAAGCAATACGCATGTCCGGCAACTCACGGTCACTTCTATAGAAGCAGTCACACGCGGAAAGAGAACACAATAGAAGCAAATGAAACAACCTGACCATGAGAAAAGAGCGGATCAACATCGACCTACATTGATTGACCGACAGCGATTTCAGCACAAACGTAAGATCGAGAGCGTTGGAAGATCTTCAACATCGACTGATGACTTGCGCGACGATCAGATTTCTCATATCATCAGCGGTCGAGACGGTTTAGTCGTCTTGGTGAAGCAGAACGATCTGCAATTCGTAGCAATGAATCTACCCAATCTTTCGTCGCGATTCAAACGCGATCACCGTAAAGAAGCACGTAGCGCCGTGCGCGATGAATCTGACAATCATCGTCGTAGCCCAGCATCGATCGGAGACAGTCAACACGGTAGGCTGATGTAGACTTCAGAAGAGATGGTTCGTTGATGGAGATGATGATGGAGCGAGGCCTGAGTGAAGGCACAAGGCGTAGGTGAACGAAGGCTTACCTATCAATAAGCCGGATCTGGGTGCCGACGCGCCGATGTGGTGTCAAAAGAAAACACCAACCATCCCATCTGCCAACCATCTCCGCAAAACAAGCTCCACTTGACGCGTTACTCGTGCCAAGAGGGTCGTGCCGCCCCGTCACACTTCCGAGCATGGCGGTATCTGCACCGTGAACACCTCTGAACCTCCAAACTCCATTGGTTCCGAGCATCACCATCTAGTCCTGCAGCACCTCCGAAGATCGTTATTGTACTAAGAGTATTTCTTTCAGAACACTGCCCTTCTGAGGTCAATGTATTACAACCACTTCATCTGCGGCCAGAACGATGCAGGTTGTGCGTGGGCTAATCTCGTACCACGCTGTGGAGCTATACTTTCTCCAGTTACGCGGAGGCACCAATGACAATCCTGAAATTTGGAGCTACTGTTGCGCTGATGGCTCTTGGAATGGCATTGGAAGGCACGATGCGTCGAGCAAGCGAGCATCGTAATCAGCCCCAAACCCTAAACGCTGTCGTTGGATGCTTCTGCGCCACACCGCCATTGGCAGCCAAACACTGTCACGATGTTGCGCACAGCTGAACGACGAGAAATAAAGAAGGATAAGTGGTAATTACTGATTGATATGGAGGGAGATATGACTGCTTGTCAGTAGCCGCGTTGCCCGCTGCGCGCTGGTTCACTCGTCATTGCATACCAACAACCACAATGATTGACAAACTACTTTCATCAACTTTGCTGGTCCTTCTCCCTGCTCCGATGGCAAAGAGACTGGGGTTCAAGACCTATCCTCCGTTCAGCCGTCTGCCAGCTGAACTTCGCCTCCACATATGGACCTTCGCTCTCGAAAACGATCCAGCAGTCCATATTAAGACGCGAATCGTGACCATCTCCAAGCTAAAAGGCAAGTGCACAATCACCATTAGCCAGCGCTACTCCAGTCTTCTCGCCGTCAATCGCGAAAGCTGGTACGAAGCCGTGAGGATCATCGGCGGGGAGAGGGTGCGGCTAGAGGATTCACGCCGCGATTCAGCGAAGAGAAAGACACAGCACGTCTTTCTCTACTTCGATCGGGATACCGTGTTGCTACGAGGGTGTACAGATCTGTTCGGTTTCAATGGCATCAGCACGACCTGGCATGGCCGCCGAGTGGCCAAGTGGGAGTATGGGAGGAATTTGGAATTTACAGACCCCCTGTATATAATCATGTCAAGGAAAGCTTTGGCCGGCGTTCGCTGGTGTTGACTCACTCTAAGATCATGAGGGTTTTCACTCGGACCAGTGTCGAGGCACAAACGGCTCTTATCCGTTACCCATTGATCGAACTCGACCATCTCTCTTAATGCTCACACAACGCTTCCTCGAAGGCCATCATCACCGATTTCCACCCCTTTACTCAACTTCTACCGGAGATCTGCCTCCTAATGTGGGGTTTCGCCCTTCCGATCTCCTTCACATCGAGCGCGAGCCAAGGTGTTTTCACCATCTCCTTACGTGATGGCACTCCTTACGTCGTGCGAGCCCGCCGCGGACATCTACCGACTATCTTTCAAGTCAACCGGGAAGCGTGTTTCAAAGCCATTAGGATCGACGGCGGCCACTGGACTGTGAACCAATACGCGGGCGCGTCACATTATCTTTGACAACATTTCACCAAAGACCGTGTCAATGCCAAGAACTGCATCGTTCTTTTGAGAAATAACGGGACGATGACATAAGACCGCCGGACCGAAATCTCGGACAAGGAAAATATCGAGCGTGCTGGGCTTTCGGTGGGTGAGAGATGACGCGATACTGAAGACGATCGATGGATGTAGACTCCTTGACTACTGATGCCGAATTGTAGAGACCGAGGCTCGGAATTGAGGTTGGAGGAGGTAGAACATGACAGTGCGGATCATGCGAGCATGTGAGAAGGATTGAACTGAGAGATAAGGCGATCATATGACGAGAATGATGAGAACGTAGATAGTGAATCGGAAAGAGGGCGTCATTATGATGTTGTATGTATAGCTCCCTCGGGTCAAGTTGTTGATCGGAATAAGTGTCATTGAGTATAAAATAACAATGGTTCACGTCGTACAAAGAACACCCGTTCCATTCCTGACACTCTTCACACAAATCCAAACGACAACTCCGCCTCCCCCTCAAACTCCTTCGCAAACTCCTCCAACACCCTCTTCCTCCGTTGCGCCATCTCCCTCCCCGTCTCCGTCTTCATCATCCCCGCAAGCTTATACAGCTTTTCTTCAAAATGCTCAATGCCCCTGCTCATCGGCTTGTCAGGGAACTTGGCCGCGCCAAAGGAGAAACAGCGCGCCACGCCCACGGCGCCAATGGCGTCGAGGCGGTCTGCGTCCTGTACGATGGCCAGTTCGGGGTACTGTGCTAGTGTTGCGGTGACGCTGGCTGGGTTGCGCGTTTCGTGCGTGTAACTAACGTGCTTGACGATGGCTTGGACTTTCTTCGCTAGATCTCCGTCCGCGCCGTGTTGCAGTAGGATTTGGTGGATTTGGTTCTCGACGTCTTTGCCTGGTTTGAGATATTTGCGGTCTCCGACGTCGTGGAGCAGGGTGGCGAGGAAGAGTGCTGAGGTGTCGTACTTGGCTGAGGGATTAGATTTGAGCTCGGCTTGGAGGATCCGGTTTGCGTTGGAGAGGACGCGCAGGATGTGGTGGTAGTCGTGAGAGTTGTCGTAGGCGGACATGTATGTGTGGACGAAGGTGTTGATGGATGTGAAGAGGGCTTTGTGCTCGGGTTCAATGGAGACTTGGGGGACGGGAAGGGAGGAGCTGTTGGCAGCCATTTTGGTGCGTGGTAGAAAGGAATAGTGTGGAGTGGCAGTATATCAGATTTTGGAAGTTGGATCGGAAGTATCTGGGAAACGCGATAAACTGACGGGCAGACGGTGGTAGGCAAAGTCGCGTTGATATAGAAGAATTTTCTTTGGTGGTAGAGCTGATTGTTGATAACAACGCAGCCTAACAGTCGTGCCTATGTGCAATTCAATGAATGATGGTGCTTCGAAACCAAGAGCGATGAAGCCAGGCAGTCTTTCGGACAATGCCGAGGGCGCTTTGAAGAGTGGGACCAACGCGTTTAGTGCTACGCGCAATCACATGTTGACAGAAGCTATACTGTTTCTGGATGAAATGCCGCCCTTCTCGCCTCCATCTGCTCTGTTCGGCATGAAGAATGCATGCAAATGCGATCAAAAGTTGGTGCCTCGAGATAAAGTGCATTCACCGGATTGTGTTTGTACGATGCAGCGCTGGTAGTGGCTGATGGAATTGCCCGAGGCAGAAAGAGCTGTCACGGCGAAGCTGTGTCACCGTCAGATTTCGGCAGTAAAGAAATCATGAGAACAAGGCAGGCAATACAATCATCGAAACATGAGATTAACTCGTCACTCTGCCAGTTTGCATCCTAATTCAATGGGGATGGAGGTGACATGTTCAAGATGTTCGGGGTAGCAGGGGCCAGATGAACCTCGGCAGCGCACGCGGATGCCATGCCATGACTTCACTCGCATCCCTCATCGCGCGAGCCTCCTGGAACCGCGACCGTCAAACACCACCCACCATCAGCGCAACCACGCACTGAAGTCCCCACCGCCTGGGGCGCTGACCACAATAATGTACGGGCAGGCGACGCAACGAACGACCGAGGTGTTGTCCATGCCGACACAGTGGCTGGGCATGTACAGTGACTTCATCACCAAGAACAGCAGCGCAGTATCACAGATAGAGTCGGCGCTGCGGTCGCTGACCTACATTATACCTGGTGCGCTCCCAATAGGTCTCTCAACATACACGAAATGCTTATCGTGCATAGGTCGCTTCCGGGAATCTGAAATCGCGTCCGAGTCGCGTACGTGCCTTCACTGTTATGCGCTGATAAAGTGGTTGACAATTTGCAGTACACAGCGGCGTCCAACTACTCTCGTTATACCATGACTCCCTCCTCGCGAAAGCGATGGCGCAAATGCCGGGCACGCGACGGCATCCACAGACCCCGCACAGCAGATACACCAAGTTCTGGACCCAGAAGTCGCCCACATACAAGCGTATCGCTATGGTCCTCCAGATGATACAGTACACAGAGCTCCTGTGGGAGATGGCAGCGAAACGGAAAGGGGAAAAGGTGCGATGGCGGGTGGTAGTGTTGCTAGAAGTCGTGAAGGCTGTATGTCGGTTATTGCTGTTGCGATTAACGAACTCGCGGACGCTGTTGTCCCCACCACTGCCACAAAGAGAAATCGATCCAAGCTCCCTAGAAGACGCATCGGCGTCGTCGAATGGCATGGACACGCCGCCCAGTGAGCGCTCGGTGGAAGCAGAGAACTGGACTATGCCCAGAACAGGACTGTCAATGCCGAGCCTACCAGACTCGACCGACATCTCGAACTACCTGCTGTCGAAGGTGTTGACAGCAGACGATATCAAGCCCCCGAAAGCACTGCTACATCGTGTCAACGGAAAGGGCGAGCTGGCGGAAGCGCTGTACATTCTTCGACCGGTCATCTACGCTCTTGCCATGCAACACTTTAGTGGGGACAGGAAGAGCTGGAGGCCATGGCTGATAGGCGTGAGTATCGAGTATGGCGCCCGCCAACTCGCTAAGAACGACTTTCAAGAGCGTCTGGCTGGCGGACTTCGAGGCCTGACCGGTCTGGAACGGGAAGAGCTGAAGAAGCGCGGGTGGGCGCTCGGCTGGTGGATGATGCGTGGCGCCTTTTATGAGAATATCACCAAGTAAGTCTCTCGGAACGTGGTGTGAATCTTGCTAATCAGCTACAGGTCCTGGATACACAGTTTGACCGGAAAGCTCAGGGGCAAACCACTCCTCGACATGGTCGGTGGTGTCATCGAGGATTACGAATTCCTTTGGGATCAGTACTACTTCCCAACAGCAACCATGTAACAATTTCATAGATCCATTCCTAGTCGACGATTGCAGGATTCGATTACATCTGCATTATTTTGACGCCGGGACCGCAGCAGGTGAAGATGTGCCACGAGTATATTCGAACTTTTACATTGGGCAGATCGCTGGCCTGATCTGAATTGACAGCATGTTTTGGTTTATGATGTATATTGTAGCTTCTTGAGATACCAGCAACTTAATTTACTTCACCTTCCACCTCATGCTGGCTTTCACAGACAAACCTGCACCCTCATAACACGAGATTATTGTCAGATGAACAATCGATAATTGTTGTGACTTGGAGGAAATGCTCTCACTTACGCAATGCTAGCGTGCCTGGAGCTCGGTCCACATTTTGGGGCAGTTCCGAAAGCTTCGATGACCATCGCAGAGCCGCATCAACACCAACACACAATATCGCCTGCAACCATCTCCACCCACACACTCACATTCGCACACCTTCCGCTATCCAAAACCGACTGCGCTGGGTACACTCCCGAAGATGCCCGCCACAACAGCAGAGACGCTGTCGCTTGTGACCCGCAACGTCTCCGTCGCACCGCTCGTGCTCCTCTCCGCAGCAGATCATTACGGCCGCCAAGCAAAGGGAACAAGAAAGCGTGTAGTCGGTGTGCTATTGGGACAGAATGATGGCAAGAACGTACGGGTGTCGAACAGCTTTGCGGGTGCGTAGATCTCGAAAGACCGGCTCGCCGCCTGAACAGCTTGGGCCGGGTGGAAGTGGCAGTATGCTAATTTGCCGTAGTACCGTTCGAAGAGGATGAGAAAGACCCCTCAGTATGGTTCCTCGACCACAACTACGTTGAGTCAATGAACGACATGTTCAAGAAGGTCAACGCGCGGGAGAAGCTCATCGGGTGGTATCACACAGGGCCAAAGCTGCGAGCATCAGATCTTGAGGTCAACGAGCTCTTCAAGCGATACACGCCAAACCCGTTACTAGTCATCATTGACGTACAGCCTAAGGAGGTTGGTGTACCGACAGATGCATACTTCGCGGTGGAGGAGATCAAGGACGACGGCACAACAACCTCCAAGACCTTCGTACACACGCCATCAATAATTGAAGCCGAAGAAGCCGAAGAGATTGGTGTCGAGCATCTCCTTCGTGACATCCGCGATGTCGCCGTCGGTACTCTTTCCACACGCATCACATCACAACTGCAGTCGCTGCAAGGTCTACATCTGCGGTTACGGGACATCGGACAGTACCTGCAAAAGGTGCTCGACGAAGATCTTCCCGTCAACCACGCCATCCTCGGCAATCTACAAGACGTGTTCAATCTGCTCCCGAACCTGTCGACGCCCAAGGCCGTGCCTGTAGGTGGCGCAACGAATGGTGTCGGCCCAGCAGCAGGTGCAGCAGGCGCGATCGACAACGGCGAGCTCGCACGTGCGATGAGCATTAAGACGAACGACCAGCTCATGGCTATTTACTTGTCGAGTTTGATCCGCGCCATCACTGCATTCCATGACCTGATCGAAAACAAGATCAAGAACAAACAACAAGCGGAAGACAAGGAGGCGAACAAGGAAGAAGGCAAGGAGGGTGAGAAGGACAAGAAGGCAGAGACCGCCAACGGCGAGACAAAAGAGGCGGAGAAGGGCAAAGAGAAGGGCAAGGACGAGAAGAAGAAGTGAGGAGTGAGAAGTCGGTGGTAGAGAGTAGAAGGGCAGATGCCCCTCGCGAGCTGCGAGGGTGTACTATACCACATACAGATCTTGACAGAGAGATGCAGCGTCATGCACGTCACTCGCGTCTTGTGGCATAATTGCACGATGGATCCGGCACGAATAAGAACATGACATTCAAATTGCCTTCACCCTTAACCTTCCTTCATGAAGCCGTGCTGCAGCGGCTGGGTATCATACGCAGCAAAGTACACCTTCATCATATCTCCACGCAGATTAATCAGTCTCCCCATCCAGCAGCCCACCCCGCAGCCTCCCCGACACTAACCATCCTTTCCTCCACAAATCCACCAAACAGCCCATTGCACTTCTCCACTAGCACACAAGCAAGTAAATGCTTGCACACCGGCGCCATCGCATCACCTAGACTCACGCCTCCAAATGTCCACGCACTGTTGTCCGACAAACTTTCGGGCGATGACTCGTGCGCGGTAAGGTCTAAGACAGGTGTTGGTGGCTCGGGATGCACGACTGGAAATGCGGCGAATGCGAAGGCGGGACAGGAGCAGTTCCAGGCGAGGAGGCGGACCTCGTAGGATGTTGTTGTGTCGTAGGAGGTGGTGTAGCGCGAGGAGCGTTGTTGGGCGGAGCGGACGTAGTATATTGTGTTGAGGGATGGTGGTGAAGCGACATTGGGTTCGTGTTGGGCAGTGGAGGCGACATGCTGGCGCGAAGTAGGATCTACGACAGGTTGCTCTAAGTCTATGTGTGTAGCATCTTGCGCCGAGTCTTGGTCGTCTGGTTCCTGCACCGTGGTGTCTTCCACCTGCGCTTCGCTTTGCGCTGTGACTTTGACGACAATGCTAGCTCCAGACGCATCTATTCCATCCCCATCGCGGATCTTCAACCGTGTTACCAGCCTTCGATCCAGCAAGTCCAGCGCCGGCAGAAACTCATTCGGAAACAGAACCTGCAAGCTCAGCAGTTGTTTCTTCGCCGCATCGTCCACTGCACCCAACGGGCTCGCACCGGCATCGACCTCAAAATTGTTTTGTGCGTTCGATGGCAGCGAGTTGAGCAAGTCTGTCACGAATCGTCGAGACATCGGTAGCGGCATCGCGAGGGCCTCAGGGAGGGCATGATGGAGATGACGTTGGCCGGGAGAGATTTGATGGTCAAGGTGAAAATAAGGTTGTGGGATGTGGACGGGGTGTGGGGAATAGCGCGGAAAGCTTTGGGCACCGTGGGCACGAAAACACGTGGGATCGCGAAGATCTCGTATATCTTAGAATTTCAGCACGCACTCAATTGCAATTTGCAACGCACACGGTTTGTCTGAAAATGCTAGAAAATGCTTAATGGTACCCGATTCACTGTCGCGAGAATGGGATTCTGGCCAAGAGTCCTTCTTGGTCGCCAGATGGGTCCCGTGAGACTCAGGTGTTTCGCACAAGGTGAGTTCCGTGTCTTGATTGTGAATGGCTGTCTTCCGCTGCCGAAGAGTCAGAGCCTTAGGACCAACAAGTCGGCAATCCTCCCATGCTGAGAACCATGGCATTGCAAATTCGGTCCGGTCAGCGCACTACGACGTCATAGCGTACTTGCCCAATGCCAGGTGCTACCATGCGGACTGAGTGTTTCTATTCTCAGCATGGCCAGCAGTCTTACCTGCTTCATTGTTTGGACTGACGCCATTGACGGAGGGGAAATGAAAGGACCATGCCTCACATTGCTTTTCGAAACGAGATCCTGCAGTTGGCAAATGTTGGAAGCGTGGCAGCTGCAGGGTCTCCCAGGTGTCGCACCCTCTACGGACGGCCCAGCCAGGCGACAGGATCATCTGCCGCATTGGCCTATCGGGCTGACCACCACTGCTGCAGCCCTGGGAACGCAGATCGCAGCTGCGTGGGTGCCGCCCATGGTTCGTCACAGGTCGCGCACTGGCTGCATGAGTGACAGCGATTGAGCTGGCCGCAGATGTTGAAACTTAGACTGCAAAGGACTCCTTTGTTTCTTCGTACAGGGCGAGCATCCATTGACTCCGGAACGATCGCGAGGCAAGTCCCGCCGATATCAGGCAAAGGCCGGTAGATTGGTGAGGGGTATAGGTTGCAATGCTACCTGATTGACGTGGGGTGGCGAGCAGATCACGAGTCCAGGCTCGCAGTCGGGCGGTAATTGGCGGCTTTGCGCGATGCTGAGCTTGAAGCGGTACAGGCGCTGAGCACGAAATGGGACTCTAGTACACCAATTCAGAAGGAAGGGTGTTGTTGAGGGGTCGTCGCTCCCAAGTACGAAGTACCCCTCCCCCACAATTCGATCGATAAGAGATAACTGAACCTTGCGTGCAGTGAGGAATGACCTCTGACAGCAGCAAGATGGTGTGCGAACGACTCGGCGCGTGAGCAGCCTTCAGCGGCGAAGTGTGAAGCGCCGCAATCACGGTTCGTCATGACACACGCAATTGTGATCACTCTCTCCTCAGCAGTCGTCCGGCTGAGGCACACTGCAAGCAGTCTGGCACTTTCACATGCTTACAGGAGGGCCCACGAGATGCACACCAACTGGCACCAGGCACTGCAGGGGAAGGCAGCGCGACGGACGAATGAGTCTTGTACCGCTGCAAGACATACCCTGAGCCTTCTAGCCGGCGTCCATTGCGCGGGTGGCGTCCTCCACGACCGGATGGACAGCGGCTGTGTCACAAGACCACACCACTCCAGACCGATCCGTGTTGATAGATGGCGGTTGTCTCGGTCGTGCAATCTGTGGGTGCAGACATCGGAATCTTAGCAATTGACCTGCTTGGCAGGTGGTGTGGTTTGGGCCTCATGACAGGTCGACCGATCCGCCTGTCATTGGCGCATCGACTAATCTGATAGACCGAGTGAGAATATGAGTGATGTGGAACCATCAGCTTCGCATTGAGGGCGGTCAGCCTATGCCTGGCGGACTGCAATTGGGATGACGGCAGCGGTGACGGTGGTCGCCGGACAATGGTGAGCGCATGGGAGAAGCCAGCAGGCTGTCTGCAATCCCAGCAAGACTGTACCACGTAGAGGACTGCACAAGGTAGTGATCGCACCCAATGGCGTCTTGCCAGTCCTGCAATGCCTCACAGCGAAGCATGAACAGCAATTGAGTGCGCAGCAGCAGACGTGGAGGAATGTGATGCGATGTGGTGGTCGGCAGATCCATGCGCCGACGGGTCCGCCCTTGCCCCAAGTGGCTTACGCGTAAATTGGGAAGGTGCAATTCGAGCGCTTCCAAGGACCGCAGCCCAAATCCGTGACTCAACCTCTCTGACAGCGAGCCTCGCACGCTGCTGTGTCGCCGCCATGGCTACGCCGCTTATTGGCTGCCCTAGTACGCTCCTCCTTCGTTACCATTCTATTCACTTCTCACTAGCCACCAAGCCGGATTCGTCAGCTCGCTTCCCGGCCGTGGCTCTACGGGCGCCGTGCAATTGATGATGCCTGGAGGATGAAAGGCGGGCACCTGAGCACTGGGGGCGCCTACCACACCCTCTTTGTCTGGGCTGCTAGCACATGTCTCATCAAAGGCCAAGTCAGGTGGCTGCCTACTGAAACCACTGCGGACTTAGCAGGCGGTGCAGGCTATAAGACGAACCCAACACCCCGACTCTCTCGGGTCGATTTTTGGCCATTCCCATAAACCAGTTCGTCCTATCTCCGCTGCCAATTCCTCTCCCATTTACTAATTGACTTCCGCCGTCGATGGTGTAAGCAACTGACCGGGCAATTGGGCACTATTCTCTCGCGTTCCACGGTTTGCCCTTTATATACGCAGGGCTCGCCACCGTTTACTCCCAACCAAGGCTACCACGTCGAACAGTCATATCGTACCATAGTTGATCGCCTCGCCAAACTGCACGCCTCCACGCTGCTGCCTGGACTTTGTTAAATACTGGTCGACTCTGCATTTGCGCTTTACCACCGACAAACTTCGCACATCCACGCATTATGGCAAACTTGCCCTATAAGACACCACCGAGCCACCGTCTCACGGTTTCCTCACTCCTCTCCCCCCCCGAAACGAAGCCCTCCGAGTCGTTTGGCTCTTCAATTGAGCATCTCCCAAAGCTCGGCTCGCCGTTCTCCTCCTTTGATTCACAGCCGTCGCACACTGCGACACGCTCTGTCTTCAATTCCACAATTATGGCTTACCCAGCCAGCCTTCCGTCGAAGCGCATCGCCTCAAGCTACGCCTCTCCACCAATCTCGCCAGAAGAAGCACACAAGGAGAATATGGAGTTCATGGCCGAACAAGGTGCGCGCGACCCTCAGTTGTTCGCTTCAGCTGGCGCAGCGGTCCCCATTGCGCCGGATGAACCCTTGTTCCCGCAGGAGTCACAGGAGTCGACTGAAGTCGCCTCACAAGATCCTATCACGGAGCACATGAACTCTCCTGAATACGCAATCCTGAAGAGCAAGCCTAACCGCAAGGACTATGAGCTTGTCGTATCGTTCACGTCCACTGTCTTCGAGAAAGCCTGCGCAGACCCCAAGTCATGGTGGGCGCAAGAGCGGAAATACGATTCGTACTACGGCAAGCCCACCGGTGTGCAAAAACGTCCAGCCTTGAAAAAGCTCGCCCCGGCTCCGTCGTCAAGGCCCCGCCAACCAAAGGTCGCTCTGGCTCGCATCATGCATCGTGCTCCGCGCGTGCAGAAGCCGAAGCGCAGCCCTCTGGCTCAGATCTACGACTCATTCGACGTGTCCACTGCTTCGGCATCTCCGAAGCTTGCGCGACCGGTCACAAATCGCGATGACACTGACTATAATGCACTTCCCGACTACTGCCCACCTCTCGACACTGTTCCCAAAGGCAACCCTAAGAGTCTCAAGGCTGAGTGGAAGGGCACAATGCTCGATCTTACCAAGGATCCCGATCGACACCACCTTCACGAGGCTGAACTCCACCTCGCCTCAACGCTTCGCCTCAACTGCGCCACCTATCTCTGCAGCAAGCGGCGCGTCTTCATGGCCCGCATCGAGGCATTGAAGATCGGCAAAGAATTCCGCAAGACAGACGCACAGCAGGCTTGCAAGATTGATGTCAACAAGGCCAGCAAATTGTGGCAGTCTTACGACAAGGTCGGCTGGTTCAACCCCGAGTACTTCCGCCAGTACGTCTAAGGCTCTCCAAGCCTAGCCTTGCCTCTTTCATTCACGCATTTACGACTTATCCTACGCCTCAATTTGCATTGCATTTGCATTTCACGGTCTGGGTTGCAACCTGCTCTCTAGGATAGATTGAGCTTTTCACGAGTCCACATTCTGTTGGATCTTTATGTCGCACGATTGCTCTTCATGATCGGTGTTTCCTTGCTGGCACGCAAGGTCCTTTTGGTGGTTTGTACGGACAGCCTGGCGGCCGGACTGTCTCGGCGTTTGTTGTATCTCGATGGATTTCATTTGTTCACGGCATGCGATACCCCCAACCCAGCACGAAATGTTATCGCCTAGCAGCGCGGCAGTCCCCAATCGACTCTGCCAGAGTGCGCAATTGCATCTATCGTTAGGTAGTCTAGAATGAATTGTTACTTATTCTTCACAATTGTTCCACGATTGCACTCTTGACATGTGCTGTATGCTTCGTCCGCTATCTCCATGCGCTTCGCGTCATAATCAAACCCTGAATGCGTGAAACGGCTTTCGGAGACCGTGGAGCGGGGATGTGTAAGGTCCGTGGGTGTGGCGCCGCTGGTCACTAATTTGGGAGTTGAGGCTTGGCTAGCCGTCCTCAAACGTGCACTCCGCCGCGTTCCTCAGCGCCCATCAGCGAGCGACGCTTGTCTTCCGCCTCCAACATCGGACCTGCGGAACGGCGCGGAAAGAAATCGCAATGTCGCAGACGCAGCAAGTCGAGCATACGGATTCGATATCGAGTCAGGACCCGGCGTGCGAGGAGCCAAAGAAGCACAAGAGCAGGCGGCCACCGAGTAAGCCGCTCCGGACGGACGAAGCTGCGCGCAACAAGCATACTGATAGACTTTAGACACCGCCTTCAGGCAGCAGCGATTGAAGGCATGGCAGTACGTACAGCTCGTGGAGGAATTGTGCGGCGTGGAGGCTAACTGGATTGCAACAGACCTATCTTGACGCCAAAGACGGTCCTCCCGCTGTTCTTCATCGTCGGCGTTATATTCGCGCCCATTGGTGGACTGCTTCTCTATGCTAGTTCACAGGTCAGTCATCATTGGAACCCATGCAGAAGCGTGCACTCACAGTTGTAACAGGTCCAGGAGATCTCGATAGATTATACGAACTGCATCGCCCAGGCGCCCGAAGCAGACATCAACCCACCAAGCACGCTCGCAAACATTCCCGATAGCGATGTATCAGCTACTTTCAAGAAGTCAATGGAGAAGAAGCCACAATGGGGTCGCGCGCGAGCCCAATATGAATGGCCCTTCTCCGGCGTCAAGAAAGAATACGACGTCTGCATACTGGAGTTCAACATACCGAATGACATCAGTCCTCCCATCCTCTTCTACTATCGCCTCACCAACTTCTACCAGAACCATCGTCGCTACGTCAAGTCTGTGGACGTCGACCAATTGAAGGGAAAGGCGCGAAGTGCTGATGATATCCGCTCCGGAGACTGCACTCCTCTGAACGTGGATTCCTCGACCGGTCGTCCGTATTATCCATGTGGTTTGATTGCAAACTCCATGTTCAACGACACGTTCGGCAATCTGACTTTCCTGAACGCTGGTGGTGATAACTCGGACGGTACATCGTTTTACAACTTCACTGAGCAGGGTACATCATGGGCGCACGAAGGCGATCTGTATGGAAAGACTGCATATAAACCCAAGGACGTCTCCGTCCCACCTTTTTGGGTCGACCAGTACGGGGAGAGTGGCTACGACAATCTCACCGAACTTCCGAATCTGCACACTTGGGAACCCTTCCAGGTTTGGATGAGAACAGCTGGTCTGCCGACGTTCAGCAAGTTGGCTCAAAGAAATGACTCCGCGACGCTGAAGACTGGCACGTATCGGCTGACGATCTTTGATCGTACGTCTGCGCCTTTTCTTCATACGCTTACGTGCTAACAGCAGTCTAGGCTTCAAGGTCGAACAGTACAGTGGCACAAAATCAATCCTCATCTCGACACGCACCGTCATGGGTGGCAAGAACCCTTTCCTTGGAATTGCCTACCTCGTCGTGGGCGGTCTTTGCATAGTGCTCGGTGCCGTTTTCCTTGCCACTCACCTCATCAAGCCGAGGTCAGCCGCAATTCGGTTCAAGCTGCATGAAGAAGTCACTGACATGGTTGCAGGAAACTCGGTGATCACACCTATCTTACCTGGAATAATGACCAGCCCAGCACGGCTACGACGACTGGACGCAACACTGGCGGTGCATAATCGTCGGCGCCAGCATTTGCTCCGAACGAAGCGAGTCTTACAATCGTTCGTCATCAGCCGTGGGCGTTGTTGCAGTCCAGGTTTTTGACTTTGTACATTTACCACCTGACCAGGATGGCCTGGAGTTTTGGTGTCTGGGAGAAAGGCTAGACCATAGTCTTCTGCGTTGCTCAATGCATTGGTTATCGCTCAATAACGACTTGACCATAATAGGATTAAACTTACGAATCTCACTCAAGCGTCCTGTCAGAACTGTCACCCCACATTATACCTTAGACAAGTCTCGTGGCAGAAACCGCTTTCATCTGCTCACCGAAGGTCCCAGAACGTCCGAACGGCTATCACAATAAATCTACAGGCACATTCTGAAACCGAGGAATCCAGACTGCCTCGTGGCAGCAGAATATAAGTCGCAGATATGTCCTCCAACTTCATATCCAGCAAAACAGTATCCACATTTCCACTCGAAAACATTCGCTCTGCCGGCAGCGGAACGTAGTATAATTCTTGCATTCTTCGTCTGCTTCCGCTCCCGACTCTATGTTCCCGCTCGTCCGCCTTGCCTCGCTAGGCCTCTTGGCCGCCGCTAGCGACCCTTCTCGACCTACTTTCGACTGCAGCACAGACACCAAACATGCCTCTGACGACTTCCTGCAAGCCATCAAGTCGCTCCATGGCGGTTCCAACTCGGGTTCGCCCGCAGCACGTGCAGCCCTGGCCTCTCGCGACGGGACCACAGGTCCCATTGCCGTTGACGCCGTGTTCCACATCGTCTCCACAAACGACAAGAAGAGCAGCGTGACAAACGACATGCCCAATTCGCAAATCGACGCACTCAACAAAGCCTACGCGCCGTACGACATCAGCTTTAACCTCATCAACGTGACCTGGACCACCAACGATGCCTGGGCTGTTGGCCAGAAAGCCGATGACGACGAAATGAAAAAGTCTCTCCGCCAGGGCTCCTACCGCACTCTCAACCTCTACTTCCAGACCGACTTGACCGACGGCGTCCTCGGGCGTTGCACACTCCCTCTCCGCCATCGCAAACGGCAAACAAGACCCTACAGTCTACTTCAACGACGGATGCAACATCAACGCGCAAACCATGCCCGGCGGCCCGATGAACGGGTACAACGCTGGTATGACAGCCGTACATGAAACAGGGCACTGGATGGGGTTGTTGCATACCTTTGAAGGGTACAGCTGCGATGGGCCCGGTGACTATATCGACGACACGCCCGTTGAAAAGGAAGCGACAGATGGGTGTCCGACGAGCCCTGCGAAGCGCAGTTGTCCCGATCAGCAGAAGGCGGATGAGAGCGATTCAATCCATAAGTACATGGATTATAGTATTGATAGTTGCTATGAGGGGTTTACGGCGCTGCAGGTGGATCGGATGAGGAGTATGTGGGGGATGTATCGGGCGGGGAATTGAGGGTAAGGATGAAGATTGGACGGGTAGGTTGGATGAAGTTCTTGTTTGGCTTAGATTGTGTTGTTTCTGCGTGTTGGCTTTGTGTTGTATGTATTTAAGGTTTTGTATGTAGAATCTTTCGTTATTGCGTGTGTAATTCAGTTGTTTTGCATCGACTTTGCGTTACTCACTTCTTTGCTTTCTGTGTGCTCTTGTTGGTGAGATCTGCTTGCCATTAGCTGCGTCATTCAAGAGATCGGTTGCGCTTATCATAGACTCAATCTCAGGGTCTGAACAACATTCCTCTCCACACTTTTCAAATCTATAACGATTTGGGCCTTGCCCAGATCCACTCTAGTACGAGTTGGGATAGCTCATGTACGCCCATGTATATAAGCAGTTCTGCCCACCTCAGATAGTCAATTAAGCGCAGTCCTCCCACTCCGTACTGTTACAAAATATCCTTACCTTCCTTCAATGCCATTTTCCGAAGTCGTTCGCAAAATTTGCTCGCCTTCCATATTCCAATTCCCTTCACCACTGCTAAATTCAGGATTTCAATGTAGCGACTGCATGAATCAATCATGATGACGCCTGTAGACCGGTGGTCACGGCCGAGATGAAGTTGGACTCGCCGAGACACGTGGGGAAATCTAGAACCCAAGTCGACTTGCAAGCTGACAGCTCGCATGATGAGATACGGGTCTCGACCCTCGTAGGGAGAAACAGCATAACCGGCCAGCCCTACGCAGGTCCTGTGCGACCGGAAAGAGTTATACTGCCAAGATACAATTTTAGCGTCATGGTTCCCGATGCTGAAAGTCACACCACTACGTCGAGGTTGCAAATCACTTGATCGGAGCGAATAGACCGACACTTTATAGGGTCAAATCCATTCTCGCCCCATACAGAGTCTCAACATGGCTTTGGTTACCAAGCGGTATGTTATCGCCAAAGATGAGGCGGCTTCCGAGATCAGCTTCCCATCGAACCTGTCTACATCCCGATGCTCATATTCCGCGCCTTTAGTCAGCTCCATGTACACTGTAAACAGGTGAGAAACAACACGATGGAATTTGTCTTGTGATAAAGTTTGCCTTCCTCGAAATCTGCTGTCTCCAAACCTAACTTTCTTTACAATGCCACGTGTGCAAGGAAATTGTGACGATCGCTTCAAGAATGCCAAAAAGCTACTACAGCAATACATCGACTCGGGTGAAGAGCTCGGAGCTTCTATCGTCTTGAACGTCGACGGGAAGAACGTCGTGGACATCTGAGGTGGCTACGCCAACACAAAACGCACTCGACCATGGGATGAAAACACAATCACCAATGTCTGGTCGACCTCGAAAACCGTCGCCAGTCTCGCAGCTCTGATGCTGATTTCTCGTGGAATCTTGGAACCCAATGAAAAGGTGTCAAAATACTGGCCCGAGTTCGCAGCGAATAGGAAAGAAAACATCGAAGTCCGGCATATCCTGTTGCATACCTCAGGCGTCTCGGGATGGGAGAAAGATGGGACGTTAGAAGACTCATACGATGTCCCAAAAGCGACCGCTCTCCTAGCAGAACAAGCTCCCTTCTGGACACCAGGTACTGCATCGGGGTACCACTCTCTCGCACTAGGCCATCTGATCTCAGCCCTGACGCAGCGCGCGACAGGAAAGTCACTCAAGCAATTCATCGCAGAGGAGATTGCTGGCCCGCTCGATGCCGACTTTCAGCTCGGTGCTGCAGAGAAAGACTGGCCGCGTGTAGCGGAAATTATACCACCGCCGTCTCGGGGTCCTCCTGCAGCGATGGACCCGTCTTCCGTGCCTATAAGGTCCATGGCGAATCCTTTGGTTAAGGCCGAAATTGCGGGCAACGAGGGGTGGAGACGAGCAGAAGTTGGTGCGGCAAATGGGCATGGTAATGCGAGGAGTATCGCACGCATGCTCTCGGCTGTTTCCCTGGGTGGCGAAGTCGATGGCAAACGTCTTCTGTCGCCTGAAACAATCGGAATGATCTTCCAAGAGCAGGCACGAGGTACCGATCTCGTGGTCGGTGAAAACCTGAACCACGGTATTGGTCACGGTTTGAACACTAGAGGCACTGATCTTGCCCAGTTGCCAGAAGGAAAGATATGCTTGTGGAGAGGATGGGGTGGATCCATGGTTATCATGGATGTGGAAAGAAAGGTGACGGTCGCTTATGTGATGAACAAGATAGAGAAAGTCGGACTTGGAAACGCTCGAACGAAGGTGTATATTAAAGCCGCGTATGACGCTTTGAACGCGATGTAGCTTCCAGTGACTCATTCCTATTACCATAACAACCACATTATCCACAATCATTGCGGACCCGTGTTCTTAGCTTTCCTCACTTCCCTGCACCAAACAAACCACGCCTTATCCAAAACCTCCTCAGCACTCATCTTTCCAGTCCTAATCCCGTGCAAATCCTCACACTTTACATAATCCTTCACACCTCTCAGCCTCTTCGTCTGCTGTGTTGGGAAGAATCCCGTCGGCGCATAATACTCGAACACGGTCATGAATTCGCCATCACCAATCACTTCCTTCTCTTCACCTTCCAGACCCAAAGCTTTAGTCAAATTTAAACCCGCTGGACACGCCGTCCACGTATGCGGCACGCCCGGCGCAATAAGCACCATCTTCTTGGGCGGTATAACATACAACTCCCCAAGCAAGTTCAACGAGTCCAATGCCGTATGGGACGAATATCTTCTCGGTAACGAAGCGCTGCGTGCCATGTTCAGGGCGCGAGAGATGCACCTGGCGTGGCATACGGGTGTCGACATCAAATTTATAAGCACCTTGGGGACCGCAGAAGGATAGCGTGGTGTCAGGGGAGAGAGTGTGGCCTGGGTTGAATTCATAGAGGCGTCCCGGGATGTTGACTTCAGGAGGGAAGGCGTCTTTGCCGGAAGAGCTGGTGCCGTGGACGATCCGGACGCCGTTGACGAGAGTGAAGCCGTAATCATATGTTGTTGACATTGTTGTTGATAGGTATGCTTTGTGTGAGTGTGATCTGGCGTTGGGACAGCGGTATGCTCGTGACTGAGGAAATACTAGTTCGAGTTTGTAAGTATCGCGTGACCAATGCTTCAAGAAATGGCTTCTCAAGAATATGAAAGGTTTCATTACTTCATCACGGCACAAATACATTACCGCATAGTTGCACGAGAAGACTCTATCTTGGATGTTCGGCTGCTGCTCCCATTGCCGTGAAGCGCAACCGCCGCCCGCCGTGAAGAGCAAATGTCGAATATTCTCCACGATAGCACCAATACCAGACCCGCCATAGCTTACTATGACTTTTAGACTAATCAGGCTGGGTTTGAACTACAGTGGAGATGTGATCGCGCTATGTGACGGCCAATCGGTCTCGTTCAGCATATGTACCCAATCATCGGATGTGGGCTCGCCTCCGTTGGGTAGCTGCACCTTCTCGATACAAGCTGCCGATATTCTGCAGGAACGGGCCTCTCCCGTAGCAAAGACGTTTGAAATGATGTCTTGCTTTCAAATGCGATGTCTTGGCTGAAGATGTTGAGTTTGTGGTCTGTTAGTTTGTCAGCCGTGGTGCTCATACGATTGCGTTAGAAACGCAGCAACGAGGTCTCTACCAATATAAATTGCTTGAAGACCAAGCTGCTCTTGTTTTGCCTTCACACAAAATACCAATTCGATCACCATGATTTCTGCTAGCAAAATCTTCCTCATTGGTGCTGGCTACATTGGCGGTGAGATCTTGGACTTGCTGCTCGCTGAAAAGTACCAAGTTACTGCTCTCGTACGTCGAGAAGCTCACGCTGCTGAACTTCAGGCTCTCGGAGCATCTACAGTACTCGGGAGCCTAGATGACGGCGACCTTTTGGCACAGCAAGCGTCGCAGTCTCACATTGTGATTCACTCTGCTACGGCCGACCACCAAGTCTGTCGAAGCTGTCCTCAGAGGAATGAAGCAACGTGCCGAACCCGGACAGAAAGCGATATACATCCATACCAGCGGCGCAAGCGAACTCAGCGATGACGCTAAGGGCGCTTTCAAAAGCGATAAGGTCTTCCCGCGACGACAGACCAGAGGACATTGATGCTTTGCCCAACGATGCACCACACCTAGAAGTCGATCTTGCAATCTTAAGAGCGCGAAAAGAGCTCGGAAGTAAGGCGAAGATAGCAATCGTGTTGCCACCTGCCATCTATGGCGTCGGCTCGCGTGGGAACCGCCTTTCCATCCAGTTCCCAACCATGGCGCGGTGGGTTAAGAAACACGGTTTCGCCGGACATGTCGGCAAAGGCCTGTCTACGTGGTTGCTGGTCCATGTTGCTGATATAGCAGGTGGCTATCTTACCATACTTCAGTGGCTCGAGCAGTCTAGCAGTACAGATTCGATCACTGCAAATCCGTATTTCTTCGTGGAGAACGGCAAATAATTGTCTTGGGGCGAGGGCGCTGCGGAAATAGGAAAGGCGTTACATGCTGCCGGGAAATTGAGTCTCCAGAACCAAGGCCAATCACGAAGGAGTTGTATGGTGATCTGTTTGTCGAGTATACAAGGCGAGTCGTTGGTTTGAATGCAAGAAATGAGGCGATCAGGTTGGAAAGCTTGGATGGCAGCCAAAGGAAAAGTCAACGCAGAGGTCACTGAGCGAGGATGAGATCCCGATCATACTGAAAGAGGAAACTTTTAGTGGTTACGCTGCGCCAGTGGCTTTCGGAGCGAACTAAATGACTAGTTAGTCTAATGTTGAAGTCATTTGTAGACTAAGACAACAAGCCAGCGTACAATTGACCGTGTTCAGGTATTGCTGTGTGAAGCGCAACTCCAGGCGCTCTAGCCGAACGCGTCCTTTGTGCGTCCGAATGCGGAAACCGCCCACCATGCACAACAAGAACACGGAAGCGAGGAGAGGATGTCGTTCCGGATGTGAGTGGATCGTGTGTAGTCATGTAGGATTACAGTGCACTTTTCGTTGCTGTTCATGAATTAAAAGTCGAGTTGAAATCTTGACGATCGATGAATGCGCAATAGAAAAATACAAGAAACTTTTGATTGAAGAGTAACTGTCAAGTGTCGTGATGAATATTGACATGAAGTGAAGACAATACAAGAGATACAGATACCCATCCTATTGATACGCTAGCCATAATCCTTGCCCACACTAGCCCAACCCTGCAGCTCAGTACACAATCTACAATGGAATCATGAAGAGCCCGAGTGGCGGCGAGATCATCTGGAAGAAGTTCATGGCCAGACCTCCAGTCGAATCAACTTGGTACGCAACCTGTTGTCCTGCATCACACGGACCACTACCAACGATATATTGGTTTGCGAATTGCATCGATAGAGCAGCGCCGACGGGCGTAGAAGTACCGACATCATTGGCAGTGACGTCTGGTCGAGCTGCGCTATTGCTCAGGCGAGACACGGTGATGCCTCCGGGTGATCTGATCTTGACCGGAGACATGTCGGGAAAAGGGAACGCAGGCGGAAGAAAGAACACGAGGTTGCAAGTCTTGCCTTGGTGTCCCGGACGGACATCGAAGACAAACACTGTCGAGATAGTTGGAGACAGCTGTGCGGTGTAGCCGTTGCCAACGATCTGAGTAGGATTGGCTTTATCGATCGGCACAATCAAGTTGGGGGTTTCGAAAGGACCACGAAGTCCGGCTGGAACACTGGTTGGGATTGGAATGTCGCTAAGACGGAGGCTCGTTGATGTCAGACTTGTGCTGCTGGTAAGGATGGTCGTAGATGAAGGCAAGGATGTGGTAGGTAGCCCGCTTAGTTGCGCTGGGACATGTTAGCATGAATCGACATGAAGTGCAAGCTCGCCATCTTCCTCACTCGTTGGTGGTCCAACACTGCTGCTGCTGCTGCTGACAAGTATTGCCGTTTGAGATGATGACGTTGACGACTTTGCATCCTCATCAGTCCGTGCAATCCAACCAATAGGCCTCGCAGCCCAGGCCTTTGGATGTACGGGCAGATAGAATCTGGTCGTGCAGGGACAATCGCGTTGGACGGCATGCAGGAGATGTTGCAGTATGGACCAAGCAATCGAGACATTGTACAGAAGAAGGAACAAAAGCGGCGAGAGGGTAGACGAGAGAAGAAGGGAAAGAAAGTGGCTTACAGGCTTCGAGCTCGCAGGGCACGAGAGATCAAACAGTGGGTTCACTGCCTGAAGATCACCTCCGGGCTTGATGCCGAAAGAGGGTACGGGGTTGCCGTACTGAACATCTTGCAGGATGTAGTAGTACAGGTTGACATTGTCGGCGACCAACTGGCAGGTCACGTCCTCCCAGTAGATGCGGGCATTATCCGCACTTGGTACAGCCTGGTTCAGTGTCTCGCCACTGACGGGCCATCCGGTCTCGGTAACCTGAATCAATGTTAATACCTGTGTAGAAGATGTGCTCTTCTGTCAACGTACCCAGACTGGCTTGCCTTGAGCAGCACCAACGGTCGCGTGGTAGGCATCGAAGAAAAGCTGGCTACCGCTGCCAACGCTGTTCGCCATGGTAGTTTGGAAGTAGGGGTATGCGTCCATTCCAACAAAGTCGAGAGAGGAGATGAAGTCGTTGTTCGTAGCATTGACGTACACAGTCCATGTATCGACGTGACCGATAGGCTTTCCAGCTAGAGAAGTGCCAGCAATGGTGCTGCGGGTCTGTTGAACGTAGTTGATCAACTCCTGGGGTTGAGCACCAGCACCGGAGTTGTTCTCGATGCCGGTAGGAGTGATGCGGTACAGATCTTCGCTGCCGACTGAGATACCTTCGACGAGATCGGTAAAGGCGGTGCCGTATTGAGCGATTGCTGACTTGAGAGCGGCGATCTCATTGTCGAAATTGGCCTGGCCCGCGGAAGCCCACATTCCAAGCAAAAGCGTAGTCTGGGTGTTGATGGCAGCCTGAATAGCCTCGATGGGGGTGTTCGTGGTACCGTGCTGGATCATGGTGTAAAGACGAGCAGAGGTCCAACCATTTGTTCCGGGCAGGTTCTTTGCGGCGTTGAATTCGTACTCGAAGTCGACGACGGTCTTTGCCTGGTCGTTACCGAAGTTGGCACCATAGTTGAAACCCTTGATGGCGGCATTTGCAGTAGAGAGCAAGCCGGCTGCGGCGACGAGCGACGAAGAGAAGCGCATGATGGTGGTGCACTATAGGGAAGACACTTGTAAAGACACGAGACGAAATGAAAGGGTCAAGGTAGTAGGAAGTGAATCGCTGAAGATGCAGGCAGACGCAAGAGGGAAGCGAGGAATGAGAGCGCGTTATGAGGAAAATATTCACCGCGGTGACGTCTGCTCTCCTATCGATAGGCAGGTACGTGCATTAGCTGCAGATAAACAGCGAATTGGTTGACGTCGGGGAAGGCCCACCATGCATGGATAGAGGCAGGAACAGGACCCGTCATCATCCGCTCTTTCCTCTTACGGCGCATGCATGCCCCACAATCGTCCGGAGCCTCTTCGAGAAGCTTTTCGAAAAGCTTCTCCGACAGCGCAGCAAACAGCCTTTAAGTTTCCTCGTCGCACCTACAATATTGTGCTGCCATACCATCTCAAGACTCACTTCTGCAGTGCACAAACACTGCCCCCGACCTTGCCAGCGAGCGATGCATTGTGGGGAATCCAATATTCAACGGCGCGGAGGCAACGTACACATCCGCATGGGATCGACTTCCGGATAAAAATAGCCCTTGTCGACCTCCTATTGGTGGTCGAACACCCTTTTCGATAGCCCTGTGAACATCATCAACATCATCGTGCTGCATTGTTCGTAATTTGAAGCATGACCTGATCATTACATTGCGCTGGAGGTGTCCATGGCGGCCAGCCCAAACGTGTCGCGCATCTGTGTGTTCTGACGTGGTTCGAATGGCATCGCAGGCTTCTTCCAGCTCATCGACATCTGACGAAAGTGCGGTAACTTCTAGCTTAGACTCTCAAGCTCGAAGAAAGACGGTCGCAAATGTCAAGCAGATGTGATGCTTGAGGTGCGACCATGAGAATGTGACGTGGGTCGTATTGAGGATGCCGAATTCACGAGCAACAGCGCATGCGCCAGTGTCTTAGGCGTGGCGATGACGTGGAATGACAGTACCGGTAACACTTTCGAATCGCGATTTGTGACTAGAAATTGGGGCGATTTGTGCAGCTTGAGATGGAAAGTTTTCTGGAGGATGAGAATGGACGAGAAGTTGGTGGTCTGGAGGCTGCCCCAGGTTTGCTGCGGCGTCGACGCTAGCAATCGCAGATATCCAACACTCTACACAGTATGGCAGCCTCATCAACTGAGTCTCGTCAACGCCCTTCACAAGTCCCATCGGCTGCCGAATCACCGATCAAAGGGCGTCGTGAGGCTACCCAAGCCTTAGTCTGGCAGCAAAAGGAATTTTGTAGGAATGCGTGGCGCTTTGCTTACGGAACGCGCTCTGCTCGGATCCCGTGGCAGCGCGTTTTGTCAGGCGTCCAGTAAATACAAAAAGCAAAGCGTAATCACGTCGAGGGGGCGAACATCGCCAGGAGGAACTGAAGTCACAAACCACGACTGCCCCCATTTCATTGGAAAATTACCACGATATATCAACCTTGAATAAAATGCCTCTCTCACGTCATCCCATCCTCCCCATCATCTCATCCTTCTTCGGCATCGTGTGTTTGGGCTTTGGCATAACCTACATGCTCTACCCTCAAATCGGCTATTCTCTGTACGGCTTTTCATCAGCACCGAAGTCAAGCTCAGAATGGAAAATCATGGAGCGCATCATGATCTTGTACGGCGCGAAAGACGTATTCATCGCAGCGGCTATCTTCGCATCGACATGGTTCGGCACAAGGAGAAGCGCAGGACTCATCCTCATTGCTGCGGGATTGTGCGCAGGGGTTGATGGATATGTAGTGAACAAGGAAGCTGGTACAAATGAGTGGAATCATTGGGGCTATGGGTCCGTGTTGTTGCTCGTTGGGTCGGTCATGGCTGGCTTACTGGGATAAATGAATTCGAGGTCTATTGCGGTTCTTCGTGTGCCTTGCAAGGTCGCGATGTGATGACAGGAATCAACGCTTTTCAAGAAAATTACTATTCAGTGTATGCATGTTCGTGCTTATCGCTAGCTCAGCTTGAAAGTGAAGACACGGTCTGGCACGTGGCGTCGCGTAAATTAGCGGCAACCTCGGCGCGTCGTCGCGTTTGGCACTGCACTTCTCCACAGCCAGCAACGCCCATTATGGTAGAAGTATGGAGCGGAGATATTCTGCTGCCTGATGGCAACACTGTCAAGGGTACAACGACCTGAAGGATCAAGTTAATCACGATCTAATGCCGTGTAGATGTCGGACTTGCCTCGCCTAATGTCACCCTCTCGCCAACTCTACCACCAACTGCATTACGCTTCTTAAGCGCCGTCGATACCGCTAAGATACCGCTATACCTCGCTGCGGGTACAAGTTTTGATGTATGGACAACATGCGAAGCTACAGAAGAGTGGTTCGACTCGATCCTGCTAAGCAAGTCTACTGAGGTGATTGCACCAAGCAATGCTGGCAAGGACTGGTGGGCGTTGGCACGTTCGCAGTCACCAATCGGCATCCTCGTCCGAGTCCAGACAGAAGATGAAGGACTGCATAAGCCTCGAGTGACCGAGATCCTCTTCTACGGCACGATCGCGCCCCCTTCAGCAGCCGCGGGTTTACCGACACCACCTTGGTCATCACCAGAGCGTCACGACTCAGTGGGCGAGCAGCTGCCCCAACTACGAGTACATGCATTGCCTCTTTCCTCGGACCAGCTATACCAAATACAGTCAACCTCGCCATCATCGACAGTGCTGTGTACAGCAGATGGTGATGAAAATGTCGAACCTCAGTTCCTCCCTCAGCATCTTAATATCCAAGCCACACCAAGCTCGCCAAAACGTAAGCGAGATATATTCGAGGAGGCTACAATCGCCCAGAAGAAGGCAAGGGGTAAAGGTGGAGCGGGTGTTGCCGCAGCAGCTGCGCGAGGGTCCGAGTCGCAAATGGGATCAGCACACAGGAAATCTCTCTCAATCGATACCAAATCCCCATCCTTTCCAGATAACAGGCCGCTCTCCGCGAATAGTGCGCTATCTCGACCTGCATCACGTCAACTCTCGCGCTCGCCGAGCATATCCTCGGACACTAGGCCACTGAGTCGAAAAGGTCTCGCAGACGGACACAGCAAGCGATCAACCTTGTCACAGGTTGCTACAGTGTCCCTGCAGTCAGAAGAACCTACAACAGAGTCGAGAAATAAGGAAGCTCTCTCTAAAGTAGTCATGGCAGCGATGCGTATGCATGGTCTACAACAACGAAAGAAGACTCGGTCGCGAAGGACATCCGTCGCTCCAGGCGTTGAAGAAGAGCAGCATCTAGACGAGGTCGCAGCTGCTGAAGATGCTGCCAAAGATGATGAATACAAGCTTGTATATCATCAGACGTACAAGGCCGCGGCTTTCGCACTGGTGAGTTGTCTTGTGCTCCACATCTATGAAGTGGCTGACTCGAGACGAAGCGGAAGGACATTATTCAGAAACCGCTCCACGCTCAGCCGGACCGACTGCGTGACGTAGTTGAGAAACTCCTTGCCATCTTCTTGAGCGATCCGCTTGCGCAGCCTTTACCTAACGATGAGGCCACCAACGTAGTAGCGACACCGGGAAGCAAGTCTCATCTCGGTGTTCCGGGCACAACGCACAGTCATACCAGTCCGTTCGACCTCCCAAGCGCAACGCGACCAGGATTAACAAGATCAAAGACAGACAATCACATCTATACTGGCTCGCCCGTGAGTAAGAGAAAGGACGGTGATGGGAAGGGTACATTCGGATGATATCGTTCCACGCACTGCTTACCACAAACGGTTTTCAGCGTGACACGACAAGCGGGCATCGTCTCATGCAGAACAAGGCTGCACTTGTGGCGATCACTTGTATCCACCTTCGTAGCATTGCGACGGTGCTATTTGTGGACCTTGGTGCTGACGCTTATCCACTCATCAGCGACTGAACACGAGGATCGTCACACAGACTCACCACGATGGGCAACTGCTAACCCCAGCGGCTGTGGCGCCGCCTTAGCCATACTGCAGCAACGATCTCCGCATTTCCGTTTCATAGCATCGTGAAGAGTAGCTACGGCCACTGGAGTGGACATTGAGAGCAAGATTGCTGACGGATATACGTATTCGGAGGTTGAGCATGGCCACAGACCTTCGTGTTCGATATTGGTACGTGTAAGCAGTTGGGAGTAGGAGATATAGTGGATGTAAGGGTGTATTGTGTGGTGTAGTTGTTGTGTTAAGTGTTGTGGACTGAGATGTCCGTAG